>JANAVB010003400.1:4509541-4599541 GCA_029216955.1 Iris pallida | reverse complement strand
GTTGCGTGTGTACGACGAAATCGGTGCCTATCCGTCGACATACCCCCGTATCGACCTTTTGTAAACTTGGCCATAACTTCATGTACATTCGTCGTATCGAGACGAAACTTCTGCCATCAGGACCGTATCAAAATTTTGGTCCTGTATGCCAAGTTTGGTCTGATTATGAGAAGGTTGACCGGAACGCCTATTTGGCGGGCCCGCGACCTGATCCAACGGGCGAAATTATATACGACCTGTCGAAATCTAACTTTGGACATATAGTTGGGTTCATCTCCTTAAACCGAATCCGTAGACATATAATTTGATGACTTTGGAGATCGTAGATACTGGTACGCATTTCGGTACAAAACGGGTCCAACGATGGACATCATTTTGACCTGAAATTATGATTTTGCCCCTGTTCCAGAATTGGACTTTTGGACAGACATTTCCTAGATATATCTTTTACATCGGGTACGTTTTTGATGTCTGTTTCAGCATTCGGAGCCGTTCGTGGATTTTGAGATTTTTTGCTGACGTGATTGATTGCTTGGAGTTGCTATTCACGCTCTGCCAAGCAAGATACCTTGCCACCTTACTCCATGATTTACTTATTCTTATTTTCAGTTATTTATGTTCAGCATTACTTATTTATTGTTAGTATTATATCACTGTGCGTCCAAATCGCACTTGGGTACAAACGACTATATTGGTCGTTTTACTTGTTTTGTTTTATTCTCTTGCATTGACTTAGCCTAGTGACCACCCATTGATGATGAGGTATTGGTATATCTCATATGGCCTTAACACAAGCTTTATCATGTATTATGAGTCACATGTAGGATACGTACTCGCGTAGTCGGTTGGCCACCGATACGTCTAAGGCGTGCGACGGATAGGAGTAACTGTCAATAGAATTGCATGCTAGTAGACTTGGCAGTTAGTAGAGGGTCATATTGGTCATGGAGATGAAGATACTAGGCATTGGATAGGGAGAACAATACCTAACGTATGGGCTTCTATTACACTTTCCCTTGTAACCCGGAACCTCCGCTGGAGATACGGGTATGATTATCCACTTAGGTTGGCCAATGACGTTCTTAAACGTTATGCGCTTCGTCATTGGTGCCCAAGAGGGGACTATACCTGTAGTGCCCCACTCCGCGAAGGCACTAGATAAACAGAAAGATCGGATTGCTGGCTCTGCAACAGAAGACGATTAATCTGGGTGAGTGGACGAAGTCTCATTTGCTGATTCGCTTACGCCTTAAGAATCTGAGTTTTTGATTGAATGCTTTTGTTAATAATAAGATGGTAAATCCTTGAGTATGCTTTAAGAGAATTCACATGTTGCCTCGCTAAGATTTGAATGTTGCCTTGATAAAGAGAACCATGCCATGCTAAGAACAAGAAAAGAAATAATCAGCATGCTAATAAGAAGACTCGTTGCCTGCTAATAAGAACTGAAATGATGCTTGTCACGCTTGATAGGATAAGAGAAAACAAATGAATCGAATTGAATGCTTGATCATTGCTTGCTGCTTGTATGCTTGAGAATTATAGACATGTACAGACGGACTTGTACATGTTGACCTGAATAAAAGAAAGGCACGAATTGAACGTGTCGTATATCTGCAAAGGCATGAAAAGAACATGTCGTACATCTGATCTGAAATCTGTTTCATATGATAGAATCCTGCTAGAGCATGCATATGGTCTCGGACAACTCGTATACGAGTAAAATTTGTCTCTCGGGTGGTATCTGGGGGCGCCTGGAACCGCTCGGCCTAGGAGAGATTAATCATGGGTTTCCCATGGACCATCATATAGATAGGTGTGGATTGGTGCAAAGCTGAACCAGAGAGTCACAGCTGCCAATCGGTCTGCATGTGTCTATCATATATTTTGATAAGTGCTAACGATGCAGAGACGAACAGGGAATGATAATATTGGTTTTATAATGTTTATGCTAATCCTTGTCTTGTGCAGGGATGGACGGTCGACTATGGTAAGAATCACTAAAAAGTGATACACCTGTATTGCTTGAGTTTGATATATAAATGCTTGCAGAGATTAATCTGTTACCAAGAAACGCTATGTTCCATTAAGAGAAAGGATGTAATATCATGCTTGTAATCTGACCCTAAGTTTGTCTTGAACAAGAGAATAGAATGCTAAAGTTGTTATCCCTAATGAAATGAATATGCTCATGAAATACCCTGCGCACTGCACAAATAAATAGTCATCGTGCTAGAATTGAATAGTCCCTTGTATGCTTGAAATAATATGAACTGTGGCTTTTCAAAGATGTGTTTTCAAAAGATATGTAAACTGACTCTGTATGCATGGAATGAATCTAGGTAAAACTAGCAAGATCATATCACAAGAAACGTTTTCTCACTAAATGAACAGTGATAGTTTCAGACAAATGTAGCTCTTTGTTCACACATTCACCAGTATGCTGATATACTGACCCATCATCAGTCTGCATGCAGGTGCACCATGCATCGAGAAGGATAGCCTGAAGCGATAGCCCGTGCCTCATCCTCAGGAGCCAGAAATCAGAAGAGATGCCAAGAGATGACATATGTGCAAGAGTTTGGTTTTGTATATAAAAGGATGTAATGTATGGGAACGGGATCATTGTAATCTGTAAAGTTCTGAGAGAATGTAATATTGTATCAGAGAGAATCGAGAGCTTGTAATCTGTTCAAATGAAATCAATAAAGAGAAATGTTCTTGTTACCATTGTGTTCAATACTTGTATTCTGAAATATGTCCGCTGCTGCTTCAATTATCTGCGATACGTTCCGCTGCGTATTGTCAAACTTGTCTATCTTGTCTTGTTTCAGGTCTTGGCCTTGTGCAAGCGCAACTTAGGCTTGCACGGCATCACGCCTTAGCGAGGACGAACGGTCCCAAAGAGCCCGAAGCGAGGACGAAAAGGACTCCGCGGGATCGGGGCGTGACAATACCAGATCCTATTATCAACCAGGGCTCATGCGTTGAAGGATTGTATCTCAACTGCGTATTCACAGTAGAATGGTTAGGAACCCTTTGTATGCATTTTCTTTTTACTCTCTATTATATATCACATTTTATAAGGCATGGTATTTTCTTGTAACTTGTTACGTCCCTCTGAGGACCTGATTATCTATCCAGGGTTTGACAATTTTCTGCAGGAGTACGACACGGCATTGGATCATTCCTACATCGATGACGAGACATCTCCAACTGACTTTTAGTTTATTTATACATTGAGACATTTAGTGGACATCTTCTATTTCTTTTATTTCTATTTTGCGGAGGTTGGACTCCAATAATTTGAGTCTATTTTATATAGCTGTTTGGATTGTGTATGTCCACCCGGATATCTCTTTGATGCACTTATTTATTATTTGGACTCTTTTATCTTCTGTGTTGAGCTGTGATGAGATGTAGTTTATTTATATTCTGGCCTGCGATTATATCATATATACATCTTATGTACGTATACGAGGATTCCATATATTGGAGTATTCTTCGTATATGTGCAGCTGGCATGTCTATGTACTCGGTCCTAAGTATTTTGGGACTGGGACGTTACATATTTTTGTGGTAGCCCATACAGGTCTAGAAACTATTGTTGGGTTATATGACTGTGCCCAACAAGCCTACATATAGGAATAAGAATAGTATCTCATCTAGAACTACTACTTCCTTTGACTTCCAACCTTTTCAAATTTTTTTTTGATTACTTGAATTACCTCATATCTGATCCTTCCTAAAAAATTATCCTATTTCCGTGCCCAAAGTATGAATCTAAGAAGCGGATGTACTTCCACCTTGGCCATCACCTTTGGTGATGCGGCTACCCAAGAGGAACAGAATCCTTCGATGACCCCGGTGACACCGTACCAGCCCGGACAGCGGCAGCCTACTACGACTCCGATGATGGTGCACCCAGAGATCGCAGCACCCCAATCAGCCAGGCTTGGTAGACTACTACCGTGCCACTAGGAGGGAACGTACCACTACCTCATCCACCACCATTCCCTCAGCAGTTTACACAACAGTCGGGACCTCAGATGCCTCCACCACTGACTGATGGGAGCCCTACTTCCCAGTTTATGTATGCCATGATGCAGGCTCAGTGGTAGCAGACTGAGCTGATGAGACAGACTATGATGGCATCATTGGCTAGACCTCCACCTCTACCTTCGGCACCGATATCAGTACCAGTACCGGCTCTGCATCCTTATGAAGGCTCTATCAAAAACTTTATAGACATGAACCCCAAGGCCTTCAGAGGAACGAAAAAGCCACTAGAGGTATCACAATGGCTTATTAGTACAGAGAAGCTACTGAAGGCATCCCAGTTGCCAGCTCGAGATTGGATGACAGCAGTAGACCTGCTATTAGAAGATAATACTCACCACTGGTAGAAAGCGGAAGAGAGACGATTAGGTACCGGGATCGCCTGGAAGCAGTTCTATGATGTATTTTGTAAGAGATTCTTCCCTATTCATGTTCGAGACGGTCTATACGACTAGTTCCTTTGCCTGAAGTAAGGGAATATGACAGTCGCTGAGTATGACTCAGAGTTCAATAGCTTGAGTAGATTTGGTGCGGGGCTGATCCCGATCGAGTTAGAGAAGGCGAGGAGATTCCATCAGAGGCTTGCACCAAAGCTCAAGTCTTATAGGACTACACAGTCTTGAGTCTCCTATTCAGCTGTCTTGGAAGAAGCTCGTGCTTAGGAGATTCTTCGCAAGGAGAAGCAACAAACATCGAGACGTCATACACCAGCAGTAACACCAGTTCGAGCTACTCAGATTGGACCTATCAGACGGCCCACAGGATAGTACCAGCAGATAGGGGTGAGCAAATACCAACCGATAACAAAAACCGACCGAATACCGATTAAAAATATTCCAAAAATCGAACCAAAATAATGTACCAATACCGAATTGCCGAACCAACTAAAATATGGTATAATTGTAGTGGTAACGGTTTGAGTGTAATACCATACCGAAAATACCGAACCGAACCGACCCTATATATATATGTATATATATATAATGTTGTTCGTGATTAATTTTATACTACTCGTTTTTGTTTTTATCTTTGTTTTAATCAGTTTAGAAATTAGAATGGATTTTAGTGGACTTGAAGTTATGTTAAGAACGTTAAGAATTGAATGTTTGATCTTTTGAGCTTATGTTTTTGTGTTCTCATAAAATTTTGAATTGAATTTTGGATACTTAAACTTATACTAAAGATTAAACTTAGTGACAGCATTTGATCTTTTAAGCTCATTTTTAGGTGTTTACAACTTGTTATATATTGTTTTAATAAGTTAAGTATTACAGCTCTTGTTTTAATAAGATTAAACTTGGCTTTGAAATTTAATGCTTCCAAAAAAGTAAAAAGAAAGTATTATAGGTTAAGAGGTTCTACAATATTAAGTGCGTTGATTGATCAAATGTTAATTGGTAAAATATCGATACCTAACAAAAATCGACCGAATACCGATTTAACCAAAACCGTAAAAACTGATTCTAAATGGCATGATATTGGTATTGATTTTTTAAATACCGATTTAAAAAAATACCGAAAAGTTTGACCAAATACCGATCGATTTTACCGACACTCACCCCTACCAGCAGAGGACTACACCCTACCAGAAGCCTACTTGCAACTTTTGTGGAAAGCTAGGCCACATCAGGAATGACTGTCGACTTCGCCTGGGATTATGTATGAGATGTGGGTCAGGACAGAACATGGCCAGAGATTGCCCCGAGCAGCAGGCACTAGTACAGGCACATCAGGCCTTGAGGCCTATGGCCCCAGCACTTCCAGCACCACGGCCTGCAGCAGGAGTACCTCGCCCACCATTGCCTCCTCAAGGCATACAGTACAACAAGGCCAGAGCCCAGGGCCCGGGACAGAATTATGGGCAGGTATTCTCGCTTGTCGTTGAGGATATAGAGACCGAGGTAGAGGTCATAACAGGTATGGTTTTAGTTGCTTCATTTCCTGCCATTATATTGTTTGATACTGGAGCCACTCATTCATTCATAGCCACTAGTTTTGTCATTAGACACAGTATTCCCATCACACCCTTATCTAAGAATATTAGAATCCTCACTGGAGGAGGAGTTGTACCTGTTAGTGGTGTTTGTAGACATTGTCCTGTAGTGATATATGGTAGAGAGATGAAAGCATGACTTCTTGTATTCCCTATGCCGATATTCGACGTGGTTCTCGAATGGGCTGGTTAAGCCAGCATTTTGCCCTTATAGACTGCCATAGGAGCAGTATCGTCTTTAGACCACCGAATACGACGGAGTTCGAGTTCACCAAGGAAGAAGAAGAGAGTATTGATGCACCCACATTAGGAACTCACAAGATGATGCAGGATACCCCTCAGCACCTTGTCATCTCTGAGTTTGAAGATGTATTCCCCGAGGATTTGCCGAGACTACCGCATGACCGAGACATCGAGTTTTCTATTGAGCTTATTCTGGGAGCCGAGCCTATTTTATCTCGAGTATATTGACTAGCACCAAAGGAGTTGGTAGAGATGAAGACACAGATTGACGACTTATTGGAGAAGGGCTTTATTCGTGCCAGTACGTCACCATGGGGAGCACCCATTCTTTTTGTGCCGAAGAAAGATAGGACAGTACGTATGTGTATCTACTATATAGCTTTGAATGCAGTTACGGTGAAGAACAAGTACCTTTTGTCGCGTATAGACGATCTATTCGATCAACTGAGTAGAGCAAAAGTATTCTCCAAGATTGATTTACGATCAGGCTATCACCAACTGAAGGTTCGGAAGGAAGATATTCCGAAGACGGAATTTTATCGAGGTATGGACACTACGAGTTCTTTGTCATGCCTTTCAGTTTGACCAATGCTCTCACAGTTTTCATGAACTTAATGAACAAGATCTTTCACCAGTACTTAGACAAATTTGTAGTCATTTTTATAGATGATATCTTGATTTACTCTAAGAGTCAGGAGGAGCATAAGCAGCATCTACGGATTATTTTGGGGACCTTGAGGAATGAGCAACTTTTCATGAAGCTTAGCAAGTATGATTTTTTTTTTCTCAAGGAGGTATCATTTCTTGGACATATTATTACGGGAGACGGCATATCGGTAGATCCGGAGAAGATCACAGCAGTCAAGGCATGGCCTGCTCCAACATCAGCTTTCGAGGTGAAAAGTTTTCTTGGACTTGCGGGTTATTACCGAAGGTTCGTAGAAGATTTCACTCAAATAGCGGGGCCTATGACTCGACTAACTTACAAGGATCAGGAGTTTGTATGGACAGATGAGTGTCAAACCACTTTCGACGAGTTGAAGAAGCACTTGACCACTGCACCTATCTTGACACTACCATTGGGCCCGAGAGGATTTGTGATATACAGTGATGCATCTGAAAAGGGGTTAGGATGCGTCACTACAACAAAAAGGCCTATTAATAACGCTCGATAAGACGTATTAATGACGCCTGATACCTAAGCGTTATCAAAGTTCGAAATACCTTTTTTCTTTGACGGTTTGGGCTAATTTTGGACTTTTTATAACGTTTATAAAACAAAGCGTTATTAATATTTTAGAGCGGTGGCAAACTTGTAATATTTTGCAAACTTATTAATATATTAGAGTGGTGCCTTTCCTTTCTTTCTCCTTCGTTCGTTCCATCTAGAGAGACCCCTAAATTCTCCGATCGAAAAAGAATTTCTAGGGTTTCGTCGGACCGATCGCCACCAGAGCTCCATCATCAGAAGCCATGGGTCCTGAATAGTAAGCTCCTCCTCCTCCTTCTCTCTCTCTCTCTCTCTCTCTCTCTCTCTCTCTCGATTACAGACGTCTTCGTAATCTACGATTTCGTAGTGGTTGCTAATTTCTAGGGTTTCTTCTTAGATTGGTTTTAGAGACTTTTGTTTTGGGGCTTTCCTTCGCTGGTTGATCTACTTGTTATGAGAACGATTAGATTTTGGAGGTTTGATGTTAGATGGAGGTCTAGGAAGCATCGACACCCCCAAATCGGTGTCTTGTCCTGTGTCGTATCATGTCGGACACGTATCCGATATGGTACAAGGCATAGGCATGAATGAAACTCTCTCCCCCCTTTTTTTCGTTCCAAACTCGATCGGAGAATCCAATCTCCATCAGCCATAGGTCCCAAGCATTAAGCTCATATTCCTCTGTAGAGTACAGATCTCTCCTTGTAGTCATATATCAAACCTTATGTACACCCATGCACAGATAAATACAAAACCTTATACATGTGACCAGTAGGCATGGACTTGGTTTGGTTTGTTGTTGTTGTTCGTAATCTACAATGTTGGCAGGGGGGATCTTGGCTTCCCACCTGCACAAGAATTGGAGTTCACTCCCTGTACAGGCTACCAAAAGTGGAGGGAATTGTTCCCTACATTGCACACAAGTGTGTACATGTGTGTACCACACAGGTAGCAGGGAGTAGAATGGAGTCTAAGGAGGAGGTAAAGTCATAAAAAAACCTCTTCAGTTTGTAGGAGGAAATAAACTGTTCAATAGGAATGCCTATTGTGCCTAGACAATTAAGGTAGCTACCTAATAATGGCTACACAAATAAAGTAGCTAATTTTCTCCTCATTATGCTCCGTATCTTCTAAATTTCAGAAATACTTTTGACAATATGCAATGAGCTCCTTTAAGCGTATCATCTTCTTCATGTAATGAGCAAATTGCACTAATAAAATTGACTCAGAATTTTTGTTGGAAGAATTTATAAATAAGATTCTGTATTGCGTAACCGCCTTTACCCTTGATTCTTAAATGTTGCTTGTGACTTTATAATTATATCATTTTATCCTTTGAGGAAACAGCTCAGTTGTCCAATTTTTCAGATATGTTATGGCTGGGAAAGTGATGAGAAATTATGCTCGTATCTTCCGTCTCATTACTACGCTGCAGCAGGTATGGTGGCTACATTATATTTAGAGCTACTACGTCTTGATTTTTACATCTTTGCTTTAGATGCTTGAATTTATTTGTCTATTCGTCCCTAGAGTTCTCTGACACGCGCTATCTGCAGTTACTTTGTTTCCACTTTGACGACTCCTAGTCTATTTTTCAGAATGGAATACAACTTTGTTGCATGTAGATTCACATTATCAAAACTACTATACTTGTGGTTCGGTTATCTGGATGACACTGTAACCATATTATTTGATTTGCATCTGTAGTATTATATGTAATGAATCCCACAACAACAGAGATATAGGGGGTCTTCCTTGTACATGCAGGTTAGCTCATATCTTGGTAGAGAGTAGTGTATCAGATTAGTATGTATAGGTATTGGCAGTTGTGTGTGTATGTTGAGTGTAATGTGTGAGTGTGCTCATGTGTGAGTTATAGATAGGTAATCAACTAGGCAGACTGATAGGTAAGAACTTGGAGGTCCCCTGCTTCGTACAGGCAGCAGGTCATATAGAGGGAAAGGTCCAGCAAACATGCATGACCTTGTTTGGCCTCCACACAGGCAGGTGTGCAGGTATGACAGGAGCAGTAGGCTTAACTGCAGGTAACAAGCAAGGCTTACAATTGCCTGCAGTACGTCTTATATGTCCAACAGCAGGCAAGACTTTGTTATGTGTGTACTGCACAGGCAGCAAGGGTGCCTACACAAGAACCTAGGCATGTGCACAAGTGCACAGGCAAGGGGACTTAGCCCCTGTTTGCTGTATAGGGTGTGTGCACAGGGGCAGGGCTTTGCCCTACACATAGGAAATCATAGAAGTGGTGGGGCTTGCACAGGGTCTATGTGCAGGCTTTGTACTGCCTGTACAAGCAGTAGGCAATGTATGTTGGTGTGTGCGAGGCACATACATGTTTGTGTGTGTGCCTATGTGTATGAGAGAGTTAGACACATGAGAGTCGACATGTGAGTTGTGTATGTGTGTACATGTGTGTCTTGAGTGTATGTGAGGGCATTATACACAGATAAAGTGTGTATGCTGCCTGCACACATGCTGGCAGTCCCTATGGCACACATACAGGGGGTGGGTGCACAGGTCAGTATAGGGTTGATGTTTGTGGTTGTGTGTTTTAGATGAGAAGAGTATAGCTAGTGTAGAAATAGGTAATATGTTAGAACACATAAAGCAGAAGGGAGCTTCGGAACATGGGGTTCAGGTATAGGCATATGGAGAGCAACAACAATTTATAATAAGGGGGAATTTGTCAACATGAATGAAGTATCAGTGAGTTGTAGAAAATATTGTAGCAACAGGTAGAGGAGCTAGTGACAGCCTCCATAATCATTGAATGGTGAATAGAGGCCCAGGGATGTCCGACAGCCATGTTCCTAGGTTGAAACCCGGTAGACAAAGCTGTGCTTATTTTTCAATAACAATTTTCAAATTCTATTACTTGAATAATTATATTTAAAGTGGCATACAATCTTTTCATTAAATATTTTCTTTTGATTGTCTGGATAACAAAGAAATATAAGCCCCTTTTACTCGATGGAGAATGAAGAATGCATGTATTGGTTTGTAAGAATAGGATATCTTTCACACTTTTCAATATCATTTAACCATTAGTTCCATCAAATTTGTACTTGTTCGCATTATGAAGCTGCACATGTCATACCCCATATTTATGTGAACTTACTGATTCACCAAGGCTGTGTATTATTGATACATTAAATACTCTTTCATAACTGTTTTTCCTATTTATACTTGTTAATATAATTAGGACACAACTTTATCTTGATATCAAAATTGCCAGTCTTATGATTTATGTTGGGGAGTTGGAAGGTTCTTGAAACAAACATCACTGATAGCAAGTGAGGTGATAATGTCTACTGCTAGTAGGAACAAAAATTGGAGGTCCCGAAAGACACTGGGTAAGCTCCAATTGTGGGGCCAGCTTGTATTTATAGTAACTCCACAAATTCTTATGTAAAGCCATTTATTAACAGCTTATGTCCAGTTCAACATTTGTGCATAGCTTGCTCTTGACATGCTCACTGTCCATTCATCCAAGTTGGTCCTCCAAACAATTTCCAGTACAGAAGCAAAGCTATTTTTATGAATCATATCACATTAATATATTCGTATATGTTGTTTTACTCCTTTCTTTTGATATTTCATGATTAGATTTGATTTTTAGGCCTGACAATTATATGGACTGATTTGGTTGTCTTCTTTTTTTCTCAGGATTTCACTGGTGTTCCGGCTGTCGTTGATCTTTCATGATTATTGGTTATGTGGCCAAGTTTTGATGTGGACAATTTTGGTAGTTGTAAAAATATATATGTATTTGGATATTCTATTTTGAGAATGTAATGAAGATGTTGATATGTACTCTATTTTGAGAAATGTAATAAAGATGGTGATATATAATGTTAAGTTTTTGGAATGTAATATATATTGTGCAGTATAGAGCATTATAAATATGCTAATTTGAATAGTATAAAGTGTTATAAATGTGCTGCATTGAGCCTATACATATTATCTATTCATGATGTTTTAAAATTGTTCTGAATTGTGCACTATATATTAACTATTCATAACGCTTTTATAGAAACTATTCATGACGGTTATTTTATGACGCTTTTAAAAAATATTTATAACATCTGTTTTCATAACGGTTGTTTTAAAAAAAAGCGTCATGGTTTGTCATTAATGACGCTTTTTAGCCGTCATTAAAAGGGTTTTTTGTTGTAGTGCGTATTGATGCAACATGGTCATGTAGTAGCATATGCATCGAGACAGTTAAGGGTGCACGAGCAGAATTATCCAACCCACGATCTAGAGCTTACAACAGTTATCTTCGCTTTGAAACTATAGAGACACTACTTATACAGCGAGATAGTGGATATCTACACTGATCATAAGAGCCTCAAGTACGTGTTCACACAAAAAGAGTTGAATATGCGACAACAATATTGGTTGGAGTTGATGAAGGATTACGAGATTGAGCTGCATTATCATCTGGGCAAGGCTAATATGGTGGCAGACGCATTAAGTCGTAAGCCCATGGCTTATTTCTTGACCACACAAAGAGAGTTGATTAGAGATTTGCAGTAGCTCGGTATTAAGGTAGTATTGCCTGGAGCAGATGGCGTATTAGCCAATCTCCAAGTGCAATCATCGCTAGTAGAAAGGATCAAGGCGGTATTACACACGGATGCTAGATTTCGATGGCTTAGAGAGAGGACTGAAGTAGGAGAGCATACGAGATTGAGGATTCATTCCGATGGGACATTGTGATGTGGTGATCGTATTTATATTCCTAATGGAGAGCTACGGCAGGAATTGATGGTGGAAGCACACAGTTCGACTTACTCTATTTATTCCGAAGGAACTAAGATGTACCAGGACTTACGACAATATTATTGGTGGCACGGAATGAAGCGGAAGATAGCTCGTTTCATGGCCAAGTGTTTAGTA
Source organism: Iris pallida (assembly GCA_029216955.1). Classification (NCBI taxonomy): domain Eukaryota; kingdom Viridiplantae; phylum Streptophyta; class Magnoliopsida; order Asparagales; family Iridaceae; genus Iris; species Iris pallida. The sequence continues at coordinate 4,587,116 of JANAVB010003400.1, read as the reverse complement.
TGCCAACAAGTAAAGGCCGAGCACGAGAGGACGGCCGGATTACTACAGCCACTATCCATTCCCAAGTGGAAGTGGGAGCACATTACGATGGACTTCATCACGGGATTTCCTCGGAGTCCTAGTGGACGAGATGCAGTATGGATGATTGTTGATAGGCTTACCAAGTCAGCCCATTTCTTACCTTTCAGAGTGGGACAGTCCACAAAAGTTTTGGCGGATATGTATATGAAGTAAATAGTGAAGCTACACAGTGTACCAGTTAGCATCATGTCGGGTATGACTCGAGGTTTACCTCGCACTTTTGGAGGAGTATACAGGATAGTTTGGGTACGCATTTGAAGTTTAGCATGGCATACCATCTGCAGACAGACGGCCAGTCACAGCGTACTATTCAGACGCTAGAGGATATGTTGAGAGCGTGTATGCTTGACTTTGGCGGATCTTGGGAAGACCACCTTCTTCTTGTAGAGTTTTCCTACAATAATAGCTATCAAGCAAGCATTCAGATGGCTCCGTTTGAAGCATTGTATGGAAGGAAGTGTCAATTTCCTGTTTGTTGGAGCAACGTAGGAGAGTGGCAAATATTGGGTCCCAAGTTGGTTTTGAGCACAGTAGAGAAGGTAAAGAAGATACAAGACCACCTGCGAGCAGCACAGAATTGGCAGAAGCAGTGGGCCGATAATCGTCATCGACCCTTGGAGTTCAAGAAAGGCGACCATGTTTTCTTGAAGATCTCCCCCACTAGAGGCACGATTCGATTTAGAGGAGGTGGCAAGTTGTGTCCAAGATACATCAGCCCTTTCGATGTCATGGAACGTGTTGGAGAGGTTGCCTACAGATTGGCATTGCCACCCTCGTTAGAGGTTGTACATAACGTATTTCACGTGTCTTAGTTGAGGAGGTACGTGGCAGACAGCAGTCATGTGCTCGATCACTCTGAGATCACTGTTGGACCGAGCTTGTCGTACCAAGAGCAGCCGGTAGGTATCCTTGATTGCCTAGTAAAGGTGTTACAAAATCAATCTACCCTATTGGTTTGCGTAGCATGGAAGCATCAGTCGCCAGGAGAGTCTACTTGGGAGCGCGAGGACGACATCCGAAATCGCTACCCCCATTTATTCGAAAACCAAGGTACGACTTTCATACGTTAGTCCCCTTTAATTCTGCATTACATTGCATACCCCCTTATTATTAGTTTTAATTTCGAGGATAAAAATTTTATAAGTTGGGTAGGATGTAATCCCCCTTGAAATTAAATATATTTATTTAAATTATTTTGTAGTAGTTTTAGGAAATTTGATATATGAGATTATATATATAGGTGTATATATACAATTGGTTATATATGGTATGGTTTGCAAATATTAGTGGTATTATAATATTTGAATGTAGTGAGTATAAATTTTATAAAAAAATTTATACAAATTTTTGGTATTTATTTATATACATATATATGTGTATAAGTACCTTATATATGAGTGTATATTTTTTTTTTAGTGTATATATATATATATATATTAAATTTTTTTTAAAACAAGAGTAACTATATTAATGTATCTAGCGCAAAATGCCGAAGCCTATACAAAAGAGCGCGACTCGTGCTAACAGAAAATAACAAGACCAAAATCATCAGGTTAGTACGGCTTCCTCCAAAAGCTACTCAATGAGTAAGAGAAGCGAAAGCTGACTTTGCTAATCTGTCTGAGAACTCTCTGGAAGTTGGAAGGAACTGAATTGGCGGCCTTCATATCTGTACTTGTTCCTATTCTTCCATAAAACCCAAATGCTGGCGGCTGCGACGATCTAGTGCCCGTAGGAAAGACTCCACTTGGTGAGGAGATCGTTGAAGCCTCCAGCCTATTGGTTCGGGTGGCATCTTCTCGAGAGTTTGATCCACAGCTGAGATACGAGGTCACCAGAGAGAAGAACGTGTTCTGCGGTTTTCGTCTTCGGAGAGGAACAACAGTGGCATCTCGACGCAAGGCTGTATCCGAATGAAGTGAGGTCATCGTCGGTGGATAGCTTTCTGCACTGAGCTCTCCAAGTGAGGATCGACCATTTGTTTGGGACGCAAGACTGCCAGTAGGGAGCGATGAAAGGGCAAGGCTCTCCTACTCCTCTAGCCGCAATTCTGGCCGAAGCAAGGGTGAACTTTCCACCTTCGGTCAGGGACCACCACAGTGCGCCATTGACGTCGGTAACCATCAAAGGTTCTGCTATGCTACGGCCGAGGAGTATACGACGCCAATTCGCAGATGCTCTACTGTTAGTTGTCACTATCGTTGGGTTGGAGTGTTGAAAGTATCTAGCTTTCATGAAATGGACCCAGATCGAGTTTTCCGTGCGAACCTTCTACCACAACTTCATGGAGCAAGCAGCCACAATATGCGCTAATCTGTGGAAACCTAGACCACCGTCGCTGGTGGGTTTGGCCATGGTGTCCCAGCTGGCCCAGTGGTGTTTGTATTTTTCGTCACTGTGACCCCAAAAGAAGTTGGATAGGAGGGACTCTAGCGATGCTAAAACCTTCTTCGGGGGAGAGCAAACCGCCACGGTGTAAATAGGGACAGAAGAAAGCACATGCTTGATTAGAATCATCTTGTCCCGCGGGGAAAGGGTAGCATTGTGCCATCCCTCAATTCTATTTTTGACTTTCATGACCAGACCGTCGAAAATGCCCGAATTAGACTTCCCACAAACCAGAGGGCATCCGAGTAGGTGAATGGCGGGTAGGCTGTGGCGAAGGAGGTCAGGTTGGTGAGAGTCGCAGAGTGGTCTCTATTGGCTTTGTTGTGGGTGTAGATGACACTTTTGTTGGGGTTCACACGTTGCCCGGAGCATCTGGTGTATCTCTCGAGTGTTCTGTAGACCGTCGCTACAGACCCGATGTCTCCAGTCGAGAAAATGAGAATGTCGTCAGCATAGGCCAAATGCATGATCAAGGGACAACGGGTGGTGGTGTAGAAATGATAGAATCTGGGGGTATTGGCTAGGCTGTTGAGATTTCTGCTGAGAGCTTCGGCCGCAATGATGAAGATGGTAGCAGAAAGAGGGTCCTCCTGCCTGACCCCTCAGCTCGACTTGAAGAAACATGTTGCTTGCCCATTGATGATGGTGGAGAACCAGGAATTGCTGATGGATCTGAAGAGGACGTCTATCCATAATTCATAGAAACCAAAGGCCTTGAGTACCCATTGTAGAAGCATGGAAAAGAATAAAGAAAGATCCATGCGGCCAGGGAGCCCCATGCGGCTCAGAGAGTTCATGCGGCTCAAGGATCCATGCGGCTCAAGCGTCTATGCGGCTCAAACAAGTTCTATGCGGCTCAGAGAGGAGCCACGTGGCCTGCCAACAGCTCTTCCGTTTGTCCTTTACTGCATTAAATGCCTTGACGGCTGACAGCTCTGACACATGACAGCCCTGACACAAAAATACAATTATGACTCCGTCATAATGGCAGACTCCTAGGGAAATGAAGGAAATCTCTGACACAATCTCTCAAAATCCGGAAACCTTCATAAGGACTTGACACGTGGACAGTCGTATGCGGCTAAAGTAGAGACCACCCCATGCGGCTCAAGTGAAGGCTGCCCCATGCGGCTCACGAGGACTATCTCCATGCGTCTCACAAAGAAGGCACCCATCATACACTCATGCGGCTCAGATCATTACCATGCGGTTCAAATGTTCAGGGGGCCATCTTTGCAAAAACAAAAGTGTAGAACTTTATTAATACAAACTTTGTAAAATATTATAATTTAAATTCTGGGAATAGTACAACTGTAGGAATCCAATCTAGATGACGATTGCTTTATCCCTTGGACGATGTGAACTTTGAAGACGGAGCCTCTGAAGTTGAAAACAACTCTGGAATTGAAGGCAAAAAGCCTCAGAAGTTGAAGGCAAAAGCCTCGAAAGAATGCAGCAGCACTTGGGCAAGAACTCCTGAACTCTCTGAACTTTGAAGTCTGATCTCCCTATAATCTGATCTCTGATCTCTGATCCTTGATCTCTGATCCCCTTAAATGGAGACTTGAAACTCTATTTATAGAGTTCTGAGAAATAACTAACTTTTAGTTATTCTGGACTGCGCATGATAGATTGCACAGCAGTTGGATTATGCAACAATGGACTGCGCAAGCAGTTGCTGGATCATGGGCCAACTGTCTTGGACACATGGCATCATTTGATTGAAATGCGTATGATCGTGCATAGACGGTTGCCACGTAATGAGCAATTGATGGCATGACTGCTACGTGTATTTTGTCATTTATGTTGATAGAACGCGCAACCTGAATTGCGCTGACTTTGGATTGCGCAGACTTGGACTGTGCAGGAATGGATTGTGCCAACATGGATTGCACCAACATGAATTACGCCAACATGGATTGCGCTGCCAGCTGTCCTCGAGCGCCGTGCTGCACGATTAAACGAATGGTCACCTCGTTCTTCGTGCTATCAGCTGTCAGAAGATTTGATTTGTGTCAGGTAATGATGATGATCTGCCACGTCAGCCTGCACGCTTGGGAATGTGAGCAGTCTAGTGTACGCAATCTGAAAGATGCATAATCTGATGTCTGTGCAGTTCATCTGAAAGTTGTATTTCTTGATTTTCTGACTTTGTTGATGTGTGCAACTTGATTTTTTCAGGACCTACAAGACCCCCTTCAAAGTTTTCGAAAGTTGAATTTATTCAAAATTTCGAAATACTTTGAATTTTTGAAATTGAAATCAATTTGTGCATGTAGTGAGCTGTCTGCGCAATCTGAGGGATTAGCCCCATTTTTAGGCACAATCTAAGGCAGCCGTTTCGATTTGAAAAACTTATAAATAGCTCTTCAATTCCTTCGAAGTGTTCTTTACTTGCTTTCTTCGTGCACTTGAGAGAAAAATTTCCGAGCTCATTCTTCCTTTCTTCTCCGACGATCTCGATGGCTCCCCGACGATCCTCCGCCGCTGCTAAGGACAAGGCCCCCACCGAGTCATCGGCTAGGGCTGCGCGATGTGCTTCTCGTCACGAAACTGCTCATCCAGCGCTGCGAGGTAGATGACCTAATCAAAAACTCTTTTTAGAGTTTTGATTTCACTGTTCCTTCAAAATCTATATATCTTTTTTTTAGAGATGTGATCATACTGTGCCACCCTTTTTAGGGTTCTGGTTGCACAAATCAGTTCGTTCTTCATTTTTATGAAGGACGACTCTCTGCACAATCAGTTGAACTGCGCTGGCAAAAGTCAGCACAATTTGCTGATTTATGCGGGACTGCCAGCGCAAACTGATGACTGTTTGTTTGTACAATCAGATTATTGCGCAATCTGATGTTGCGCAGTCTGATGACAAAATTTTTGACTTAACTTGTACTGAATTTTTGTTTTCTCTGTCTGATGTAGTTAATACTAGAGAAGATCCCGGATATGAGGACTTTGTAGGAACTCTTTCAGAGTCAGAATACAAAGAGGACTTATCTCATGTGCACTATCCTCAATATGATCTGCCAACCTCCCGTCAAGCTATTTTGATATCCCAAGATAATGAGACACTGCAATGTTTGATGAATGGACAACCTCTGGAATCAGTAGACGCTGTCATACACAAGAAGCCATTATTCCTGTTCGGCGAAGCTTTTGAGAAAAGTTCTCAACCGAGACCAAGGATGGAAGAAAGGATTGTCCATCAGACGGATAGGTCATTCTCGATACCAGATGCTTTCCGTTGCCTCCCCTTATCCCGGTATGCTCATGCGAGCTATCCGAGGAAGATGGAATGGAACCTTACACCTTTCCAAGATGCCCGTCCAGGAAGGATTTTTGTGAAGAAGGGGCCGAGCAAGAAGGACATGTTCTACAGTTCCTCAGAACGGTACAGTGTCTTGTTAAGAGGTTTGAAACCCGGTTGTATTCTGCCGGAGAATTCTTCCTTGTTATTACCTGTCAGAACTCCAATATTCGCAAATGAGTTTGCCAAAGTCGAAGGAAGGTATCCTGAGCAGGACATCAGATTAACTGGATTGGTGAATCCAGATTTTAAGAGATGGAACTGTATAGCAAACTGGATTCTGACCAAGTTTGAAAACAAACTTCAGCAAATCAACTTGTACCAAGCAGTGCATGCCACTGTTTATGGTTTTGCTCCCAACCCGCATCTGTTCTTGGCCCTAGCAGAGAGGTACAATTACATAACAGGGACCTTTATGACTCCTGGCAGAGAAATCGGGTTTATACTTCATGAGATGCAGTACATCTCTTACTTGCTAATGGGAGATGCCCCATATGAAGAATTTGTCCCAACCAATGATGAATTGGACAGACTCCGGAAAAAGAACGCAGAAATGGTAGCAGTCTTCGAGGAACTGCTATGTCATTATAAAATCTGTTCTCTGTTCTACAAAAGTGCTACATCAAATACCTGCTATTCCTCAAAATGGTTACCTTATCTGTTCCTTAACCACATTAAAGAACCGAAGACTAAGAAACATGATAGATGCTATCCTGACTTCTTTAAGCCATTGAGCAATACAGAAGTGATGAAGTTGATGGAAGAAAGTGGCGATTTTGATGAAGAAATGAAGGATGATCATCAATGTCCTCCTTTAAAGAAAGGAGATACTCTCGAGAGTTATTTGAGAGTAAGGTACAGATTTATGTCAAAAGAAGCCCAATTAGCAGGGTTTCTGACGTATTGGCTCCGTCGGTTTGTAGTCCCAGGATCCAGTGCCGTAGACCGCTTCCATCGCAGTATTCTTTTTGCCGCCGTTAGATTAGTCTTCGGCTATAAGATGGATCTTTTGTCAGCGATGACTTGTAAGTTGAATGCCGGTCTTCGTCTGTACATCGATCTGATGCTGAAATCTAAGGGTGAAAAGGAATTTCCTCGGTTGGAATTACCGTATACATATCTATTTGGGTGGTTGCTCCTTCACCATCCTACTTTGATGGACCCCGGCATGGGACCGGTCGACGGCAGCTTTTTGCGGAGATACTCTCATAGTAAGTGGAAATTCACTGCTCTGAGAGATTGTAGATATACTCTGAACCTGAGCAAAGGATGGAACTTTTGTTGCACTCCTCCTCCTGCTGGATATGAACAAATTCCGATAAATATGATTGATTCGAAGATGCAACCTTTGAGCCGTACAGCTTTTGAGTGGTTGAAGACAATTCGACCGTCCCATTTGGTGTATCGGTTTAAAGAAGAGTGTTATTTAGAGCCATATCTCTCCAGTCGATTTGCTCGGCAGTTCGGGTACGACCAATTCCATGTGGGAAATGCTATCACGTGCCTTCAAGGAAAGGGTTTTTTGATAGATGGGGCCCGAGCTTGGGCTTATTATAATGCTCGAGATACGAAAGTGACGTTCTCGATGCCAGTAAATAGCAATCATGGCCCTCGGATGCTATTTACATACTCAGTATTCTATATATCTTCGAACACCTTTGCTGAGAATTTCAACCTCACAGATAGCTTCGCGTCTTCAACAAGATTAAAAAGGGGAGGAGTCGTCATGTCACTCATAGGAAATGATGAGGTACATGAGCCAGTAGATGTGCCCTTGAAAGCTTCAAGGGACGTTATGTTCCCTCAAGAAGTTAACGTGCCACTACGTATCTCTTTGAAGGTGGCCAAATCTCCAGCCAAGAAGACGAGAAAAGAGGAGCCTCCTGCTCCGGCAACAAAGAAGAAACTGATCTTAGATCATTCCTCTGAAAAGATTACCACTAGATCTCAATCTCGGTAGCTGGCCGAGACAATTCAGCAAGAAGAAGCTATCACTCCGACTTCTATCCAAGGAAAAGTCGAGACTGTAAATATAGAGAGCCCTGAGAGGCCTCTGAAAAGAAAGAAGCTGGCCCAAAGAAGAAATCGAATGGCCTCTCCTTCTAGACGAGCCCCGTCTTCAATGGTAGTGGATGCTGCGGTGGGATTCACTTTGCCATCTCCCACTCCTATTTCAGAGCCTAAGAATAAGACTCCTGATCCAGAACATAGGGAAGAGATCGAGCAGAGGAAAGATTCTGATCCGAGAACTGAGGCCGAAGAGCCCAGAGGAAGTATCATGGAAGAAGAGCGAGATGTTGTACGATCTCTTCCACCTGCTGCGGAGACGACTCAACTTCCTCTTACTCCTAGGACTCTCCGCGAAGAGGAAGATCGTGAAGTGATTGTGGCTCTAGAAGATTGCAGCTACAGCCCGCTGGAGGACTATGGTGACCAAGCTGCAACTGCCAGCGGGAATGTACCAGAAGAAAGTGAAGATGAGGAGAGCTCTTCGTCCGAGAATATTGATGAATATATGCAAGATCTTGAAAGGGATGATGAAGTGCATATATCTCCTAATGCTGTCGATGATACCTTAAATCCTGAAGAGGATGTTGAGATAGAAGTTCCAGAAAATGCAGCAGGTGAAGAAGCTCCGGAAGAAACTCCCGCCACTGGTCCTCAAGGTATAAAATGAAATTAGCAATCTCCTATTAAATAGATTGATAGCTAACGTCTTGATTTGTATTTCCTGCAGATCTTAAGACTCCTCTAGTACCTCCGACGTGTACAGATATAGTGCCTATAACGACGGTGATTGTTAGTAGCAGTCATCATTTATCCTGTGGTTCTGAAGCGGGCAGTAGCCAAGCTGTTATGGCTGAAGCTACTTCTGCTCGGCTAGAGTCTATTCCAACAAATGATAGGCTCATTGCTGGATTCAACCATGGTAAGACAGTTTACATCTTTAATCTTCTTGGACAATAGCAAACAACAGGCAAAATGATAATTTTTTACTTTTGCAGAGGAACAACCAGGAGGGGCAACTAGCTCCACTTTGGCTCCTTTATTTAAAGAGCCTGCTGTCCAAATGCGAGAGTTTGAACACCCCGCGGCCTCGTCATCAACAGGAGTAGCTACAACTCCTGGTACTATAGCGATTAATAATCTTGTGATCCAATCATTTACCAGATGCTTTTTTGAATCTTTGGGACCTCTAGTAAATAGAATGATGGAAAAAAAGGGTACTGATTTCTTTATGGTTAGAGGTCCAACCTCTCTTTTAGTAAGGGGTATCCGAGAACAAGGTGACGAGGCTCAGGCCACTTTCCTGGATCATATTTTGAATGATCTAGAGATTTCCATCAAAAACTATAAAGAGCTCAACCAAGAAGATGTGGAGTCTCTAGTGCATGCAGAATTCGAACAACTGGCTCAGGCAGCTGACATTGAAAGGGTCAATCTCCAGAACCATTTGGAAGCTTTCTCTGTAAAATCTGCTGAGTATCAATCCAAGCTAGAATCAGTGACCTTGATGACTGAGAGAAAAGAGAAGAGAGCTGCTGAGCTGAGGACAGAGATTGCTCGTCTCCAGAAGGAGATAGAAGATGAAGTTACTGATCATCAGGTTGCAGTCCAACAATTCAATGCTCTGATTCAGGAGAGGGATGAGTACGTGGCAGCTCATAATGCTGAGATTACTCGTCGAATGGTGGCCATGCCTGCTTTCAATGAAGAAACCGGGATGGAAGAGGCCAGAAGGACGGTGATGTCCACTCGTGAAGAACGGCTGCAGACTCTAAAACAACAAATTGCTAGTCTGATAACACCTACGTCTTAGTAGAACATTTTGTATCTTTATGTCTTTTGTAGTACATGTGTTTTTGTAATGTCTCATATTTTGATTAATAAAAGACATTTTTGCTGTGGCTCTATTATTTGTTGCATATCTTGTTCAGATATAAATAATAGAGATAGAAAATATATTCAGAGGTGCAAGACATGATATATTTCTTGATAATTTTGTAGAAAATAATTATATTCATTATATCTGCTCAGAGGTAATATGGACGTGGCAGAATATATCGAATATTATTATTTCAATAGATAACTTAATCAAGGATGATAAGTTACTGATGGGAATGATTAAATGAACGAAAATGAATCATCAAAAAGGTGTAAATGAAATAAATCGTCATAAGGAACGGGTAAACCGTCGAATGGTGGAATGAACGGACAAACCGTCAGATGGAAATGAATGAACGGATGAACCGTCAAATTTAATGAACGGGTGAACCGTCAGGTGGATGTTAATGAACGGGCGAACCATCGGATGAATGTGAACGGATGAACCGTCAGGTGATAATAAATGAACGGGTGAACCGTCAGGTGGATGTGAATGAACGGGTGAACCGTCGGATGGATGTGAATGAACGGGTGAACCGTCAGATGGATGTGAATGAACGGGTGAACCGTCGGATGAATGTGAATGAACGGGTGAACCGTCGGATGAATGTGTCGCTTCGTTATTTAGGGAATCTCTGCCTATAAATAGAACAGAAATTTAGCAGAAAGGAGCACTTCCACTTTTCTAACATAAAAATGTCGTCTGGAGATGCACCCAAGAAGACTGAACTCGCCTCGAAGGTTGAAGAAGACGTTGAAGAACGTCCGGCCGAACTGGTTCAGCCAAAGCAGACAGAGGCAGACGATGGTTCGTCTGCACCAAAACCACCGCGAGATATTCTGGACTTCCTGCTTGAACCAGGAAAGACTGAAGAAGAAGAGGCCATGAGACTGGCTGCTTGCAAGTTCCTTGTGGGTTCCAGCAAGGAGGTTCTCGACTCTTTTGCTGACCGTGTCTTTGAGAAGGACGGCAGTGGTCCGCGTCCCAATGTTAAGAAGGATGATAGTGATCTCCCTTAATATCATGTACTATCATTCATGATGAAATAAAATTTTATTTATGAACTTGGACTTGTCTGATGATTTACAAGTATTTACATTTATATATAGTACTTTTTAAGGAACTTGCCATTGATAGGCATCTTTGTAATTCGACCGTCGAGCTCTGAGAGTTAATAGGCCCCATTTGAGAAGACTTTGCTTACAACGTAGGGACCTTCCCACTTTGCATCGAATTTGCCTTTGCTCATATGAGTCATAGTCATAGGACGTCTGACTGTTAGAACAAGTTTTCATTGCTGAAAGGCTCTGACCTTAACTTTATGGTTGAAAGTCTTAGAAATACGAGCTTGGTATAACTCAATATGTTATTGAGCCATTAACCGCTTCTCATCAAGTGCCTCTAATTCTTGAAGTCAAAGAAGATCATTATTCTCTGTAGTGAGCTCGTTAGCAATGGCAATCCTTAAAGAAGGGATTTGAAGTTCCAGAGGAAAAACTGCTTCACAACCGTACACCAGAGAGAAAGGTGTAGAGCCTGTAGGGTTGCGGACCGTAGTTCGATAGGCCCAAAGACATTCGCCAAGCTTTTCACTCCAATTCTGTTTGTTAGTGGATATAAACTTTTTGAGGAGCTTGATAATGGTTTTATTGAAAGCTTCAGCTAATCCATTAGCAGCAGGATTGTAAGCTGTCGAAGCGACATTGTCAATTCGGTGATCATCACAGAATCTTGTAAATTTTTGGCTGATGAATTGTGGTCCGTTGTCATGGATGATTCGTCGAGGGACACCAAATCGATAAATGACATGGTGTTTGACGAAGTTGATGACACTGCTGGTTTTGACTTCAGCTAAAGGTATAGCTTCAGCCCACTTAGAGAAGTAGTTAGTTATTGCTAGAATAAATCGATGTCCTCTAGAAGAAGGAGGATTAATAGTACCTATGATGTCCATACCCCAAGCTTCAAAAGGCCAAGAAGCGGCAGTCGGATGAAGAAATTCTGATGGTTGATGAATGAAATCTGCATAGATTTGACAAGCTCGACATTTTCTTGCATATTCAATAGCATCAGATACCATAGAAGGCCAATAGTAACCCATGCGTCGGATACGATCCTGTAGTTTATGACCGGGTTGATGTGCTCCGCAGACACCGTCGTGAGCTTCACGTAATACTTGTTTTGCTTCATCACCAGCTAGACAGCGTAGAAGGAGACCGTCATAAGTCCGCCGATAGAGAGTCTTAGTGGTTTGATTGTAGTAGAATCATAGAGATCGTCGACGAATACTCGTAGCTTCCTTGGGATCTTGAGGAAGTATGTCATGAACTACGAAGTCGATGAAAGGAGTTCTCCAATCTTCATTGATAACATTAACTTCAGCAAGATTACTGAACTCGATGTTACGATTGCTTTCGACATAAAACAATTCTCGATTAGAGATAACCACCACTTGTCTTCTGATGGGGATGGCTAAAACTGCTGTAAGATTGGCCAAAGCATCTGCTTCAGTATTACAAGCTCGGCGTATATATTCGATGAAGAAAGCTTTGAATGATGTAGCCATGTTGATTGCTGCTTCAAAGTAAGGTACCAGATCTTGATGGCGAACTTCATAAGTTCCTCTAACCTGGTTGACAACTAGCTTAGAGTCGCCGTAGACTTCGAGATATTCGATATCCAATTGCTTGGCTAACTGAAGGCCGATGAGTAGAGCATTGTACTCTGCTACATTATTGGAGCAGGATTCATCTAGAGAGTAAGATCTTTGAATAGTTGATCCGTCTGGAGAAACGAGAACAACTCCGACTCCTGCTATAATGGTACCATTTGGTCCGACCCTGGATGCTCCGTCGAAGAATAAACGCCAGGTTGGAAATTCTTCAGAAATCATATTGACTTCCAATGTCTCATCTGGAATTTTATCGTAAAGCTTGGATGTTTCTGGTACAGGATGAGCCGCCAGGAAATCTGCCAATGCTTGACCTTTGACAGCCTTTTGAGGAACATACACCATGTCATATTGGACTAGAAGAATAGCCCATGTAGCCAGCCGAGAATTGAGTGTACTGGGCTTTTTTATGAGTACCCGAAGAGGATTAACTCTAGAAATGACATGAATAGTTTGTCCAATTATGTAATGCCTTGTCTTTTGAACAGCGAACATAAGAGCTAGACATTCTTTTTCAACCGGACTATAACGGTGTTCAGCACCAATCATAGTATGACTGAGATAGTAGATGGCCTGTTCGTGACCCTCTTTATTCTTTTGGGCGAGTAAAGCACCCAATGAATGGTCCATAGCACGGACGTACATCAAGAATGGAATACCTGAGATTGGTGGCACCAAGACTGGTGGGTTCATGAGATACTGCTTTATGTCATCAAATGCTCGTTGACATTCTTCGGTCCAAATAAAAGATACACCCTTCTTCATTAGTTGAGTGAATGGTCTCCAGCGTCCAGACAAGTTCGAAATGAATCTCCTTATGTACGCAAGTCGACCTTGGAATCCTCGTAGCTCTTTTAGGTTGCGTGGAGGACGCATCTCTTGAATGGCTTTGATCTTCTCGGGATCCACGTGTATACCCTTAGAGGTAATGACGAAGCCGAGAAACTTACCACTAGAGACACCCAAGAATGACTTGGTGGGATTCATCTTGAGCTGATGTTGGCGCATGAGATTGAAGATTGTTCTTAAATCTTGAATGTGATCTTCTTTCAGACGACTTTTAACAGCGATATCGTCTACATAACATTCGACTGTTTTACGAAGATGTTCTCTGAAAATGGTACTCATAGCTCGTTGGTAAGTTGTACCAGCATTCTTGAGACCAAATGGCATCACTATGTAGCAATAGACTCCCCGAGGAGTGCGAAAAGATGTGTGTTTTTCATCTTCGGCATTCATCTTGATCTGATTGTATCCAGAGAATCCATCCATAAAAGATATTCGCTCGAACCCGCTGGTATTGTCAATCATGACGTCCGTAATAGGGAGAGGAAATTTATCTTTTGGATATGCTTCATTAAGATCCCGAAAATCAATACAGACTCGAACCTTACCGATTTTCTTCAGGACTGGAACAACGTTGGCTACCCAATCAGGATGTTGTTCTTCTCGAATAAAGCCACAAGCGATGAGCTTCTTAACTTCATCGTCGATTGCGTCCATCATTTCTGGCTTGAAATACCGTTGTTGTTGTTTGACCGGTTTTGCATTCGGCAGGATATTCAATTTGTGAGTAGCGATTTTGGGATCTAGTTCTGGCATGTCTTCATAAGTCCAGGCAAAGATATTAATGTATTCTTTAATAAGAAGAATCAACTCTTGCTTATCTGCTTCTGCAAGATTCTTGCTAATGAATATCGGACGAGGTGACCCGCTTTCTCCTACATCAATTTGAACTAATTGATCTTCGGTAGGAGGTTCTCTTTGTTCAAATCGGAGTACCTATTGATTATCCATCTGTTGAGCCCAAGGATCTGTTTCCAAATTTTCTTCAACATCCTCATCATAGCCTTCCGGAAGTTCAGCGGAGACCATATTAGAAGATACGGTCACTCGATGAACTTGACCGATGCTAGTGTCAGAATCCTACGATCTGGAATCAGAAGAGTTAGAACGCTCCTCGCTATCAGATTCAGAGCCTGCTGGGAATAACATCGAAGGAGAAGCATATCCGAGACCTCTTTTGGTCCTGCTGTAATACATCTCTGACTTTCCTTGTGGAACAACGGTACGGAGAGGAGTCTTTCTGCCCTTACCGTAGTTGAGGCCGCTCTTGAAGTCATAACCCATCTTTCGGACGATGTCTTTTGATTGTTGACTGTAACGACGAAATTGAAGATGACCCGTGTCGTTAACTTTACTATCATCCGTATAACTGAATTGTTGTTCCGGTCTTTTACTAAAAAGTATTGGACGTTCGCCTTTCTTGCGAGGAGGAACAATACGATATAAATCTTTTGGGTGTTCACATAAAACTTCTGTTTGAAGAGATTGTACAACTCCCACTGTAAATGATTTGAAGCTATCTAACATATCCAAATAGCATTTAGTATGATAAATAACATCAGTATACTAGAAAGTAGATGCTTTTTCATTGATTTTTACATCTATATTTACAGCAGGACCTTTAGCCTTAACAGGCTTGGTCAGATTGATTACAAGAGGGGGAGAAGAAGAACGTGGAGGAGGCTTGTTACGACGAAGGTCAATAACAAGTGGCTCAGAGGAGGTGAGCTCCCTTTTTTCCTTGTTATGAGTTAAATCAATAACAAGTGGCTCAGAAGAAGTGAGCTGCTTTTTGTCCTTGTTACGACGTAAGTCGATAACAAGTGGCTCAGAAGAGGTGAGCTCCCTTTTATCCTGATCATCATCAGTAGATTGCCTCTCGATTGGCAAGTGAATAGCCAGTGGTTTAGAAGACTGAGGATGGGAAACACGCCCTTTGACAGGTATAATAAGAGTGTCTTTGGGCACTGCTTCTTGGTCTTCTTCAGTATCCATGGCCAATACCACTTTTATAAAGTCTTCCTTATGCATACGAGCGTCATTGCAATATGCTTCGACACCCTTGAAAGGATAAAGGTCAGCAACTTCTTTGTGAACTTCTCCTTTGTCATCAACATATTTAAAGCATTGATGAAGAGTTGATGGAACAACATTATGTTCATGGAGGAAGGGTCTTCCTAGAAGAGCGTTGTAAGAACAACCATGATTGTCGATGATATAAAAGGTCACCTTTGTGCGAAGATTGCCTATTTAAAGTTTTAAGCGGATCTTGCCCAAAGGTTCACTCCTTCCTTGGTTGAATCCCAAGATAGTAGTAATCGTACTTGAAAGACTATGAACTGGTATCTTCAATGTGTGTAGCATCGTCTTTGGCATGATGCTGAGAGCAGACCCTGGATCTATCAGGATACGATCGACTTTCATCGAATCGACATACCCTGTATAGTAGAGAGGACGATCATGTCTATTATCCTCCAGTAGCATATCATTCTGAGTGAAAGTGATATTTAGAATCAACTCCAGGACACTATGACAGTGACGGCAAGAGACTGGTTCTGATTCTGGTTTTTTGAGAAAAGTTAAGCAAGTTTCAGCCTGCATCAGTGCTTCACTTAAAGTTTCTCGAGTCTCTTTGGAAAGACGCAAGAATTCAAAAATTGATAGCCTAGCCGGTGTATTGGCTAGTTGAGCCAATATATCAAAGTTGTACAGCTTTTCAAGTCCTGTCGAAGATGATTTCTTCAGGGGCTTGTCAAAGCGGACTTGTTGCTTTCCTTTGTCAGCAACTACCGGCTTGGGAGGAATAGGCACTACAACTGGTGAGGATGTGGAAGGAATCTCTTCAGAGAAAGTAGATTGTACTGGAACAGGTTCAGAAGAAGAGGTAGGATCCTCTTGAGCTTCAGAATGATCTTTCAAATAGGCTTTCCCTGATCTGGTGCCTAGTAGAATTTCTTCGTCAACTATGGGGTCAAAAGACACCATGTTGCAAGTCTTTGTCTTGCCTTTAGAATGACCTTTCTTCTTGGAAGAAGTGGGCACTTCGAATTCCGGAGCAAGATCGGGATGAATCCACATAATTTTGCCGTTGTCAAGAGACAATGGGACGAGACCTTCATTTGGTGGAAGAGGAAGATTCATAATCTCAAGAGTAGCTTTGGGAATAGGAATGACACCGTGCTGTACCATCTGCGGAGGAAAGTCACCAAATTGGACTGAAACCATATTCGCAGTAACAGTCTTCTTATCTTGCTGTAGGGTGACGACACCAGCATTGACAAGCTCTTGAATTTTGCCTTTGAGCACGTAGCATGCTCGAGTAGGATGTCCAATGAACCTGTGGTAAACATAATATTTAGGATGATCTGTCTTACCGACTTCATCAGGTTTCTTTGGGTTTGGAAGCTGAATCTTGTTGCTTTTGAGTAAGCAATCAAAAATGCTTGCAGTGTCATTCTCGTCGAAGGAATATTCTACTTTCGGACGAGGTTCCTTCGATGGAGGTGCAGAAGGAGTCGAAGTGGATGTAGGCGGAGCTACATTAACAGCTAGAGACTCTTTATTCTTGTTCAGATTGATGTTCAAAGTCTCTTTTGCTTTGCGGTTGTTCTGGTGGTTGCCACCACCTGATGTCTGGTGTTCATCTCGATCGGGATTAGACATTTGTACCCCCAATTGCTTGAACTTCTCGGCACTCACTTCCGCAGCTTTGGCATTGACAATGAATGAGGGCCAATCTTGGAACTGGGTAGATCCTGTCCACATACTGATGATAGGCAAAAGATTTGCCTTACAAGTATCAATAGTGACAGCAGCTGGAGTTCCGGGAGGCATCTTCAAGGCTTCACGGCGGAACCGTTCGATGAAACTCTCAACCGTTTTATTGTGTTTCTGTTTGATTTTATTGAGAGCCGACATAGTCATGTCGTTGAATCCTTCATAGAACCGTTCCAGGAAGATTTGTTTGAGACCTGAGAAGGAAGTGATACAACCATCGGGCAAACTTCTGTACCAGTCATATACTACGCCGGCTAAACAACCGACGAACACTCTGGTAAGAAGAGCGTCATTTGGCTGGAGTTGAACGGTCATTACCTCAAAATGATTGATAAACTGACTAGGAGAAGTACTGCCATCAAACAAAGAGATCGTTGGGATCTTGTACTTTGGTGGGAACGGGACTTCTTTCCATTCAACTGGATAAGGCTGCTTAATCCCCAATCTTTGCAAGTTGTCTTTCTCTTTGAAAGCTTCGAACTGAGTTCGCAAGAGTTTGACAGCTTCATTGGCATCTTCAGATGACGAAGAAGGAGCAGGTTGAGTTAGAGTGATAGGAGGAGGAACAGCATTGTAAGCACTACCCCCAGCTCCTGACTGACTAGGTGTAGTTTGAACTTGTACTTGTACAGGAGGCATTTGAGGAGACACTACCCCCAGCCCAGTATTGGCAGGTACTGAAGATGCTATGATCTCTAGATTTACAGCAGTAGGTACAGTCGGTGGTGTGGCATGTTGTGCCACAATGATAGAATGCATACTGGCGACCATTTCAGCCATGGTCTTTAGCTTGTCTTCCAGTGCAGCAATTCTTTGTTCTTGATTTGCTGAAGTTGAAGCATCTGGATCATCAGTGACAACATAAGCTGTCACTTCTCTTGGTATAGTGGAAGACACTGTCTGTTCAGAGCTTTCGCTGTATGCATCATAGTCGGAGAAAGAGTCGTCTCCTGACTGAGAAGTAGGAAGATAACCTGAAGGGTTTTGAGGAAGATTCCTTTGACCGATTGTATCTCGGCTTCGAGACCGGGTATGCCGAAACACTCCTTCAGAGGATTCTTGGAGTAAATCTAAATACCGCTGGCTTGGCTTGCGAGATTTGCCATGCTTAGAGCATCTTCTACCCCCAGTATCTCGGGAAGTCATATTGATAGAAGCATACAAGACTTCATCTTCTTCTGACATAGCTTCAGATTTAACAAAATTCAGACGATCGAAGACAGATTATTTTGTTGTTTGACAACAATATTGGATGATGACTTTGTGGTTGCAATGATGATCAGATGGTTGAACTGAAGGTGTTGAAACATTGTCTCATTTTTGTCTGAGATGTTCTCGGAGATCGGGAACAACAGCAGGACGAGGAAAACTCTGAGGGATCTGTTCTTTGATAATGTTCGGAACATGATTCCGATTCTTCAAATGTTTAGTCCCTTGAGTGTACAGGGAAGTGCTCACTTCATTGGCATAAGTGTCAGGATCTTTGGCCCTGGAGATTTGTTTTTGATGATGTTTGATCTTCGGCATTGGCTGTTTGTGTTTCACCGAAGTGGGTTTGTTGAGATAAGTCCTTAGATCTGCAAACTCACCCCCAGGGGTTTCTGTTTGAGACACCAGCAGTTTTTTCTGCCTAGAACGAGAAATTTTGAGAGTTGGGAGGTCCTGGAATTCTGCTACCGGGATAGGCAGAATACCTCTTTGGTCAGTACAAGTTCTCTTGTCATAAAGGAAAGAAGAATCCTTGTTTGAAAGAGTTCTAGTACTGATTGGTGCCGAGGCACGTTCAGATTGATCTTCTTCGATAAAAACTGAAGAAGATTGAGAAAAGACCAAAGGGCCTTTTCTTTTGTTTTGTGAAGAAGGGTTAGCTAAAGAGCGTTTTCCTCTATTGTCTTCCAAGTCACGGGACAAGAAAGTTTGAGAAAAGACCAACGGGCCTTTTTCTTTGTTTTGAAGAGGAAGAGGAATAGCCAAAGGACTACCCCCAGTAGATTACACAGGAGCAACAGTGTGTTTGGGAAGAGGAGCAGAGCCTTTCCCCTTGTTATAAGAAGAAGAGAGTTTAGCCAAAAGGCTGTCACTCTTGGATTGTGCAGGAGCAGTTTGCGCATGAATGGATGGCGTACTGGTTTCGGCCACAGAAACTGTGGTTTGCGCATCAGGAGTTCTTGCTACAGAGTGCTTAGGGTGGACTCTGGATATTGGAGCATTGGACTACGCAGACAGATTGGCAGCCAATTGCGCCAGGGGCATAGGAGTCTTGTACTTGGCTAAGGCAGCATATGAAGTCTTCTGTGTACTGGCAATAGCAGATTGCGCAGCAGTAGCAGAGACAGATTGTGCAGCAGGCTTGATGACAGAAGCTTTGGACTGTGCAGCAGTCTTGATAACAGATTGCGCAGAAGTCTTGCTGGCAGCATCAATGGACTGTGCAGCAGTCTTTGGGACCCACACTGGGCGCACTTTGCTTGTGGCAGAAGTGGTTGCAGTACGAGGAGTGGTCTTAGAGTTGATCATAGCCTCGTAGGCTGTCTGGTTGATCTTCACAACCAGTGTCTTCTGCGTCTTTCCGATAGACGCTATGTCACATTGAGTTATCACTTCCTCGTCGGAGGAGAAAGTCGTCCGCAGCAGAGTCGCCATTTTGTTTGCAAAAACAAAAGTCTAAAACTTTATTAATACAAACTTTTTAAAAGATTACAATTTGAATTCTGGGAATGGTACAACTGTAGGAATCCAATCTAGATGACGATTGCTTTATCCCTTGGACGATGTGAACTTTGAAGACGGAGACTCTGAAGTTAAAAACAACTCTGGAATTGAAGGCAAAAAGACTCGGAAGTTGAAGGCAAAAGCCTCGGAAGAATGCAGCAGCACTTGGGCAAGAACTCCTGAACTCTCTGAACTTTAAAGTCTGATCTCCCTATAATCTGATCTCTGATCTCTGATCCTTGATCTCTAATCCCCTTAAATGGAGACTTGAAACTCTATTTATAGAGTTCTGAGAAATAACTAACTTTTAGTTATTCTGGACAGCGCATGATAGATTGCGCAGCAGTTGGATTGCGCAACAATGGACTGCGCAAGCAGTTGCTGGATCATGGGCCAACTGTCTTGGACACATGGCATCATTTGACTGAAATGCGCATGATCGTGCATAGACGGTTGCCACATAATGAGCAATTGATGGCATGAATGCCACGTGTATTTTGTCATTTATGTTGATAGAACGCGCAACCTGAATTGCGCTGACTTTGGATTGTGCAGACTTAGACTGCGCAGGAATGGATTGCGCCAACATGGATTGCGCCAACATGAATTGCGCCAACATGGATTGTGCTGCCAGCTGTCCTCGAGCGCCGTGCTGTATGATTAAACGAATGGTCGCCTCGTTCTTCGTGCTGTCAGCTGTCAGAAGATTTGATTTGTGTCAGTTAATGATGATGATCTGCCACGTCAGCCTGTGCACTTGGGAGTGTGCGCAGTCTAGTGTGCGCAATCTGAAAGATGCGCAATCTGATGTCTGCGCAGTTCATCTGAAAGTTGTATTTCTTGATTTTCTGACTTTGTTGATGTGTGCAACTTGATTTTTTCAGGACCTACAGGCCACTCTCAAGCAGCCTTGACACGTGGCCAGTCTTATGCGGCTCAATGCGGAGCAACCTTCCTGCGGCTCAGATTTCTGCAGTGGCTCGCGGTTAAGACACGTGGCATGATAGCAGGACACGTGGCATCAAATCGATCAAAATCTATCAACAAATCCCAATAAAATATTGGGATCAAATCAGATCATTTGCAATCAAGCAAATCAATGACACGTGTCAAGAAATCTGAGGTTGGCATGACAAATCAGGAGGATTTATGCCAATCATCATTAATTACCCACAAAAGATTTGATACAATCATATTTATTGCTAAAATCTCTTATATTCAAGATGAACGGCCCAGATCCAGTGATCCTTAGCCACCGACTTTTAAAAATGGGCAATCATTGCAAACCCTAATGATGCCCCCCACTCTTCTAAATAGCAAGGTGCCATTCCCTTACGAAAGAGGAGATTCTCGGATAAAAAAAAGAAATATAGAGAGCTAGAGAGAGAATATACAGAGATCAAAAGGAGAGCATTTCTTCATCAACGCCAAGCAGTTCTTCTACAGAGCCAAAGCTGCACCCGATCGTCCAAGGAGTAAGGCAGAGCGGCCGTCGCTTTCCCGAGCCTCTATCGTCACCCCCCAGAATCTAAAATAAACAATTGTACTTAGATTGTTCTACCTAGGTTTTCGTCCCTAGGCTTTTTTTGTACAAGCGAGTTTGTATTGTGAAGTAAAAGTTCAGTCCTCCGATAATTGTTCTGCTCTTTTATATTTCATGGCAAACACGATGGCAACTCTGCTGGGGACAAACTTCTCTATGGCTGAGGAGTTGGTGACGCAATCGGATGCAGCCAAAATTGGCTCCACGCAACAGAAGATGGTCGTCCGCTTCGACCAACAAGCGTTTGAAGAAATGCTCTCTGAGGAAAGCGCTGGCCCGGTCCAGAAGAGAACCCGCACAAAGAAAGCTCGCAGCGAGTGGAGACCAAAATCATTTGCTCCTCTCCAAGCTCTGGACGGAGTACTCTCTGCTGCCCAAAACGGTGAAGACGACTCTCGCGCGGCCCCACTTCGAGCCATAGAGGACTCTGCTGTCCCAAGTCCGGAAGAGGAAAGCACTACGATGCTGGACTTGCAGGGGAAAAGAGTGATTCTATGTGCTCCAGGAAGAAACCAAACAAGGGCACTTGCCACAAGACGAAGACTCTTGCGGCCAAGATTGCCAGTCGCATGAATGATGACCATGCGACTGAGACTGCTAACCAAGGGCATAATACTCATGCGGCCAGGATTTCCAGCCGTATGGAGAACACTCATGCGGCCAGGACTTCCAGCCACATGGAGAAGACCTATGCGGCTACGATGGCCAGCCGCATGAAGATTATGGATTCCAGTCGCATTATAGGAACGAAATCGTAAAGCACAATACTCTAGAGGGGGGGCGAATAGAGTTGGCAGCGGAAATATGCTAATTAAAAAATGTTAGTAGCAAGATCACAGAATAATAATCACAACTAAGTAATGTAAAGGCAGAGATAAGAAAGCAAACGCAAAGACAGCGATGTATACTGGTTTTCCTCTGTTGAGGACTAATCCAGTCGGTAGAACTCTTGCTACCAGTTGAATCCACTATTGGCAAAACCGCAAGTTTTCTTACGAAGTCCTTGCAACTTCTACAACGCGAGCTTTGATACGAAGAACTCGTCCAACTTTAATTGTGAAGAGGTATTCTTCAATCAAGCCTTCTGATTACAATCTCTCAGAAACTTCTAGACCGCACCGCACTAGCAAATCGACTAGAGGATTGTAATTGGCTTGGGATCTGAAATTTAAAGCTCAAGAAAACTCTTTGGAAGACTGAAAGCTTTAGATAGAGAGAAGATTGAAAGTGAATGAGTGAGTTGAAATGATCAAAATCCTTCTCTATTTATAGGAATTCCAAAGACAGAATTCTGGCAGAATTCGAGCAGAATTCGGGCAGAACTCGATGAGGAAATCTCGGTCAAATCCGCAACTGCAGGAGGACCAAGTTCCAGAGAATTCAAAAATCAAAACGGCTACTAACCGAACTCTGGCCGAACTCTGGCCGAGTTCTGTCAGGGTTAGGTTAGGTATTTAAAAATAGATTTTGGGGATTTTTGAAAACCTTTTTGAAACTTTTGTTAATAAGAATGTTTTTCAAAACTAAGGACATTTTAAAAACATTTTAAAAACATTTTGGAATAGCCTATTTGCCAGTACGACTCGGTGTACAACGTATTCCTAGACTCAATAAAATAAAAAATACATTGCTCAAAGAAATACAGACTCGAACAGGCAATCATTGCTTCGGTCTTGAACTGTGTAGATAGCTGTTCTTGATCATGTCCAAGAGTCCGATACAACCTGACTAGCTTCATATATCCAGACAGAGTTTGATCAATTATTAAAATCAGTTTGACCATATGACCAATGGGCCAACAATCTCCCCCATTTTGATAATTGACAAACTATGAATGATATAACATTTAAGTTTGAAATAAAATCAAAAATTGTTCATGTCCGTATTTTCTCAAAAGAAATGTTAGATCTTTATTTTTTTTCCCGTTGTCATTTAGCAAAATAATTGCAAAAGAGAAAAACTCCCTCGCAATCAGTGCATAAATAACAGACAGTGAAGAAGCACAAGAAAATAATCATGATAAATGATAGAAAAAGAAATGAGAATGACATCACAGGCATGTATTTGTACGCAGGCAGTTTATAATAAACAAAGAATTATTTCACAGGCAGTTATTAAAAAAAATGCTAAGTAAATAAACTGATGTGAACCATAAACTACGAAATCCAAAAAGATGAAATGATGTCCAAGAAACATAAAAAATATCCAGTACAAGTCCTCAAAATAAATACTGATAATAAAGTCTAAAAAGATAGAAAAACTTGGAATGTCGGAGCATTTCCAAGTATACAGTAGATAATGTCTAAGTCTCAAAAATCAGATAACATATCATATATCCTCATCATCATCATCATCATCATCATCAACATGACCAGCATGTCCAGAAGGACCAGCTGCAGAGGTACCCGTGCCAGAAGGGTGAGGAGGGGCGCCAGTGTAAAACTCACCGACATAGTCTCGAGGAGCACGGTCAGAACGGTACCAATCATATGCGTTACCGGGCTGAAAGTAGGCATGAACAGCCTCATCCTCACAGCGGTAACCAGAGAAAGCTGGATCTCTAGGAATGGAACCGGCAGAATGTCCAGTCTCGGCGAAACGAAGATCAGCTAAAGAATTTGCAATCGCCTGATAACGAGTGACGTCGCAGAACTCATGTTCACGAGCCATGTCCGTCATCGAGACATACAAATCTGAAAGGTGCTGGTGTATGCCCTCAAATGTCATAGCATACTGCTGAGGAGGTGGAGGAGGTAGAGCAGTAGCAGAGGCAGTAGGAGGAGCAGCAGCAGTCATACTGCGATGAGATAACTTGAGAAACTTGGGCTCAGGGTCTTGAGTACAAGTAGATAAATCAATGTCGAAAAGCTGAAAGATGCGTGGGAGAATCATCGCATAAGAGATATTTTTATCTCTTGCACGACTACGTCCCATCATCTGAATAATGGTCTTAGGGGCAGAAAATGGAATCCCCATAAGAATATGATACATAGCAGATAATTCAAGAGACGTGACATCATCCTTCGAAGTAGATTTTGGAAGGAGAGTGGAGTAAATGATACGGTACAATTCATAATTAAACAAGTTCAAGTTGTTTGCCTTGAACTTTCCAGAGCGAACTAGATCAGGTGCACAGAGTTCTGCTTTGAAACTAGTAAGTGTCGTGCCGTCGGGGTAATCAAATTCAGTGATATCAACAAGCGGTTCACCTTCGTTGGGAATACCAAAGATTTTCGCTAAGATAACATCATTGAAATTGATATCTAATCCTCCAACACGAGTGCTTACATCAAACGTGTTTAATATGATATTGCAGTAGAACAGTCTAATGGCATTAGTTGCTACGGGGAAACAGAGTTTAACAAAATATTGTAACCCTAATGCCTCAAAGAAAGGTCGGTGTTCTGAAAATACAGTCCACTTGATGGGAGCGCCATCGCTAGATTGGACTGGCGAAAAGAGGGAATCCATGGGTGGATTCGAAGATGAACCTTCCTCACTTGGGTTGGTTGTCTTCTTCCTCTTGAATGGGTTAAATCCTTTAGGTGCCATTTGTGCAAAATAAGTAAATAGTACGAAATTAAAAAGAGGGGAAATAAGGAGTTATACCTCCTAAAATTTGAGTATGTTGTAGAGAACGATGAACTTCGTATGAATCCAAAGTTTGGATTGATTTCACCACTTGGATTGGAAGAGAAGGGGTGGTGAAGAACTAGGGTTAGGGGGTTCTCTCGCGCGGCTGCTGTTGCTGTTTGATGAAGTTTAGAAGCAATGAAGAAGAAAGGCTCTCGGGTTCTGGTTATATAACCTGATACCTTCAACCGAACTCGGGTCGAATTCGGTCCGAAGTCTGGCCGAATTCGCCTGGGGTTGGTTTGAAATACTTTCTTTTTCATTGGCTCATTTCAAATATTTAATTCAAAGATTAGTAATTTTGACATTAAAATAATATAATTAATGTTATTTTATAAATTAAATTTCTTTACACAGCGACTGTTTCAGATTAACTGTAGGAGTACTGTCCCAGCTGGCGGAGGTTCACCGGGGAACTCTTAAGTACCGCTTCGCTTCAACCGTAGTTGTGGTGACAGACAGACTCTTTATTGGCTTGTCTCTAACACAGTTTTTGTATATTGAAATAAAATCATAAAATAAAATCAATTAACATTATTGACGTCCAAAATTCCTAATTCTCGACGTAAATAATTGAAACGATCTTCTGCTAGAGGTTTTATGAAAATGTCAGCTAATTGATTCTCAGTATCTATGTATACAAGGTCAATATCTCCATTTTGATGATGATCTCTAAGAAAATGATGTCGAATCTCGATACTTTTTGTGCGAGAATGACATACAGGATTCTTAGTCAAATTAATAGTGCTCGTGTTATCACAGAAAATGGGAATATGTGTATAAAATAAATCATAGTCTTCTAAGGTTTGTTTCATCCACAAAATCTGAGCACAACAACGTCCTGCGGCAATATACTGAGCCTCTGTTGTTGATAGGGCTACAGAATTTTGCTTTTTACTAAACCATGAGACTAAAGCCTTGTCTAAGAAATGACATGTGCCACTGGTACTTTTTCTATCAACTTTACATCCGGCAAAATCTGCATCTGAATAACCAATAAGGTCAAAGGACTTAGTTTTGGGATACCATAAGCCAACAGAAGAAGTGCCCTTAAGGTATCGAAAGATACGCTTAACTGCGCACAGATGAGATTCTTTTGGATTAGCTTGAAAACGTGTACACAGGCAAACACTAAACGTAATATCTGGACGACTAGCAGTTAAATAGAGTAAACTACCGATCATACCTCGATACTTACGTGTGTCGACCGGCTTGCCTTGTTCATCAATATCAAGCTTTGTTGAAGTTGCCATCGGAGTGCCAATAGGTTTGACATTGTCCAGATCAAACTTCTTTAGCAAATCTTTTGTGTACTTGGCTTGATTTATGAACGTCCCATTATCAGTTTGTTTGATTTACAGTCTGAGAAAGAATTTCAGCTCTCCTATCATGCTCATCTTAAACTCATTCTGCATACATTTAGAAAATTCTTGACACAGAGATTCATCAGTAGATCCAAATATGATATCATCAACATAGACTTGTATTAAAAGAAGCTTACCATTAAAGGACTTAATAAAAAGTGTAGTGTCAACCTTGCCTTTTGAAAAACCGTTGTCAAGTAGAAAGGAGCTTAGACGATCATATCAAGCACGAGGGGCTTGTTTCAAACCGTATAAAGATTTCTTCAACTTGAAAACATGAACAGGATTTTTCAAATCTGTGAAACCTGGAGGTTGTGCTACAAAAACTTCTTCTTTTATAAAACCATTTAAAAAAGCACTTTTGACATCCATTTGAAATAATTTGAAATTATGAAAACATGCAAATGCACATAACATGCGAATGGATTCTAATCTCGCAACTGGGGCATAAGTCTCATCGTAGTCGATACCTTCTTCCTGATTGTATCCTTGAGCTACGAGTCGAGCCTTATTACGAGTCACTAAACCATTCTCATTCAGTTTATTTCGGAATACCCAACGGGTGCCAATGATCGGATGATCAATAGGCTTGGGAACAAGTTCCCAAACTTGATTCCGTTCAAATTGGTTTAATTTCTCTTACATAGCATCTATCCAAAAACTATCACTACATGCTTCATCAATAGTTTTGGGTTCTAGCTGTGAAATGAATACAACACTAGAAACAATATCTCTACTGGATGTACGAGTACTTACACCTTTGGTAATATCACCAATTACCAAATCCTTTGGATGATCAGCTGTAAATTTTAATCGTTTCGGCAGACTCTGAAGGTAGCTGGTTCCTGGATCTTCTCTAGGAGGATCAGCTAGTGCCGAGCTTGGTTGAGAATCAGCTGTTGTTGAGCTTGGTACAGTTGGATCTTCGTCATTGTCATCGATAGTTATTTGATTCAGTTCATCAAAAGTGACGTTGATTGACTCTTCAATGATCATGGTTCGTTTGTTGAAGACTCTGTATCCTTTGCTCTTGGCCGCATAACCTAAGAATATACCTTCATCGGCCTTTTCGTCAAACTTTCCCAAATTGTCATTTGTATTAAGAATAAAGCACTTACAACCAAATATTCTAAAATATGAAACTGATGGAATTCTATTAAACCATAACTCAAATGGAGTCTTTTTTGATTTGGGTCAAATTAGAACACTATTGAGAACAAAACAAGCTGTATTGACAGCTTCAGCCCAGAAATATTTGGATAGACTAAACTGGTTTAACATTACTCTGGCCATTTCGGATAGAGTTCTGTTCTTACGTTCCATAACTCCATTTTGTTGTGGAGTCCTAGGGCAGGAGAACTCGTGTACAAAACCGTGTGTGTCACAAAATTGCTCAAACTCTGCATTCTCGAATTCGCCTCCATGATCGCTTCTAATACGAGTGATCATGTAACCTTTTTTATTCTGTACTTTCTTGCAAAAGGCGACAAATTCGAACAATGCATCATTCTTGCATGTCAAGAAGTATATCCACGTGTATCTAGAGAAATCATCTACAATTACAAAAGCATAAAGCTTACCTCCGAGGCTAGCAACTCTGCTAGGACCAAATAAGTCCATATGTAGCAATTGTAGAGGTCTAGTAGTACATACTGCATTTACTGACTTGAATGTGGATCTGGTAGCTTTGTTCTTTTCACATTGCCTGCATACCGAATCCTTCTTGAATGTTATGTCCAGTAAACCGCGTACTAGCTTCTTTGTAGATAATCTTGAGATTGTGTCCATATTTGCGTGACTGAGTCTCATGTGCCACAGATGACTCTCATCACTTTTAGCCACTAAGCATCTACCTGAAATGTTAGTTTCTTTCAACAAAT
The DNA here is from genome assembly GCA_029216955.1 of Iris pallida. Taxonomy (NCBI): domain Eukaryota; kingdom Viridiplantae; phylum Streptophyta; class Magnoliopsida; order Asparagales; family Iridaceae; genus Iris; species Iris pallida. Next base: position 4,559,028 of record JANAVB010003400.1, on the reverse strand, counting down.
AAAAAATATATATGTTGTCTTCCCTGATACCTTCAAAGATAGTACTACCAGTTGAGCTATCAACTATAGTACATTTGTCTTTGCCAAAATTGATGCCATAACCATGATCAGCTAGATGACTTACGCTGAGTAGATTATGTTTCAAATCGGTAACCAGACAGACATCCTTAATCACAGGATAGGGAGACTTACCAACATCATCGATACCAATGATATACCCTTTCAAGTTATTACCGAAGGAGACATAGCCTTCCTTCTTTTTCTTCGACAGTGTTGCAAATAGTGTAGCGTCACCGGTCATATGCCGTGAACAACCGCTGTCGATGATCCATTTGCTTCTAGCATGTGAAAGGTGTTCCACCTACAAAACAATTTGCAGATGAAACTTTTGGTACCCATTTTTTGTAGGGTCCTGAAATGTTAGCCTTTGGTATCCAAGCATAAATATTTAAATCAACAAGCTTTCTGATTCTACATGCAGATGAAATATGACCAATGAGGCCACAATAATGACATTGTGCATGTCGAGTGTTGAAAGCTGAGTGGTGTGCATGGTTGGTAGGTTTAGGTTTTCTAGTATAGAAGAAAGCATGCCTATAATCCTGTTTGGGCTTAACCTTTTGGGGTAAAGGTTTGATAGGGTTAGGTCTGACAGTGTTTGGTTTGGGGATGTTCCAATTTTTCGGTAAGTGACACATGTTAGGGAAGGAAGCAGCAGTCTCAGGCTGTTTTCCTAACCTAATTTCCAATCTTTTGGAAGTGTCATACAACTTAGTATAATCAGAAGTGAGTGTTTCTATTCTGATTTGTGCACTATGAAGACTTTTCTTCTCTTTAGAAAGTTCTTCTTTGAGTTGGTCAATAACTTTGTCTTTCTCTTCAGATGACTTGGTAGTCTCGTGTAATAAGAGCTTTATAGAGGAAAGCTCACCAGACTCACTAACATTATTTCTAACCTCAGCTAGTAGGTCGGTAAGTCTTCCTATTTCTCCTTTGTACTCTTTGAGTACCTTCTTAGAGGTCTGATATTTGTTACACAGTTTTCTGTAATCACTTATCAGTTCACTGAAGGCATCTCCTAGTTGCTCAAAGGTAAAGTCATCATATGTATCAACTACAGGTTCAGTAGGTACCTGATCGGATGCCATAAAGCATACGTTTGTAGCGTCTTTTGATTGTTCGTCTTCTGAGTCGCTGGCTTCACTTTCATGCCATATGCTGGTGTTGGCATATCTCCGTGATGTTGATCTCTTCAGGTTCCCTTTTTTATACCTGTTGCTATTCTTGCTTGATGATGAGTTTGTAGGATAATCCTTCTTCATGTGTCCCTTCTTCTTGCAGCCATAGCAGACAGCATCATCTTGATACCAGTTGTTGCTGCTATTGTTTTCTTTGGCTTTCTTCTCATATCTCATGAATCTTTTGAATTTCCTTGCTAGGAGTGCTTGATCTTCAGCATCAGAATCACTGCTGTCTGAATCACCTTCAGCAGCTTTTCTGTGCTGAGCCTTGAAAGCGATCGTCTTTTCCTTTGGTGCAGGCTCTTCAAAATCTTGTAGCTCCAGTTCATGAGTGAGTAGCTTACCCATGAGTACTTCGAGGGACATAGTTGTGAGGTCGTTCCCTTCAATGATCGCAGTAGCCTTTGGAATCCAGTTCTTGGTAAGTGCTCGCAGGAGTTTGCGAATCTTTTCATGGTTACTGTATTCTTTGCCTAGGGAGGACAAAGGATTTACAATATCCAGGAATCTTTCGAACATCTGAGTAACTGTTTCGTTGGGCTTCATCTTGAACACCTCATACTCTTGAGTAAGTCTGCTGACCTTTGATTCTTTGACTTGAGTCGTGCCTTCATGTGTGACTTCAAGTAGCTTCCACACTTTATTAGCCGTTGTGCAGATAGACACCCTGTTAAATTCAGTTCTGTCTAAAGCAGAAAATAGAGCATTAATAGCACGTGCGTCAAGACTGACCTTTTTTTTTTCCTCCTCTGTATATCTATTATGGAGTTTTTCAACTAAAACTCCATCAACATTTATACGAGGTGGCTTTTGATAGCCATCAATAACAATAGACCATAAATCAAAGTCAAGAGACTTCAAGAAGAAACTCATCCGTGTTTTCCAATAGGTATAATTCGTACCATCAAACAGTGGAGGTCTATTTGTGGCCTGGCCTTCACTTGTGAATTTCACAGTTGCCATGTGTTGTGCTGTGATCTATATAACAATTAATTAAATGAATAAATAATTACAATGTTACCTTGCTTTACCTGTAACACCCGCTCTGATATCAATTGTAGGAACGAAATTGTAAAGCACATTACTCTAGAGGGGGGGTGAATAGAGTTGGCAGCGGAAATATGCTAATTAAAAAATGTTAGCAGCAAGATCACAGAATAATAATCACAACTAAGTAATGTAAAGGCAGAGATAAGAAAGCAAACGCAAAGACAGCGATGTATACTGGTTTTCCTCTGTTGAGGACTAATCCAGTCGGTAGAACTCTTGCTACCAGTTGAATCCACTATTGGCAAAACCGCAAGTTTTCTTACGAAGTCCTTGCAACTTCTACAACGCGAGCTTTGATACGAAGAACTCGTCCAACTTCAATTGTGAAGAGGTATTCTTCAATCAAGCCTTCTAATTACAATCTCTCAAAAACTTCTAGACCGCACCGCACTGACAAATCGACTAGAGGATTGTAATTGGCTTGGGATCTAAAATTTAAAGCTCAAGAAAACTCTTTGGAAGACTGAAAGCTTTAGATAGAGAGAAGATTGAAAGTGAATGAGTGAGTTGAAATGATGGAAATCCTTCTCTATTTATAGGAATTCCAAAGACAGAATTCTGGCAGAATTCGGGCAGAAGTCGGGCAGAACTCGATGAGGAAATCTCGGTCAAATCCGCAACTGCAGGAGGACCAAGTTCCAGAGAATTCAAAAATCAAAACGGCTACTAACCGAACTCTGGCCGAACTCTGGCCGAGTTCTGTCAAGGTTAGGTTAGGTATTTAAAAATAGATTTTGGGGATTTTTTAAAACCTTTTTGAAAACCTTTTTGAAGCTTTTGTTAATAAGAATGTTTTTCAAAACTAAGGACATTTTAAAAACATTTTGAAAACATTTTGGAATAGCCTATTTGCCAGTACGACTCGGTGTACAATGTATTCCTAGACTCAATAAAATGAAAAATACATTGCTCAAAGAAATACAGACTCGAACAGGCAAACATTGCTTCGGTCTTGAACTGTGTAGATAGCTGTTCTTGATCATATCCAAGAGTCCGATACAACCTGACTAGCTTCATATATCCAGACAAAGTTTGATCAATTATTAAAATCAGTTTGACCATATGACCAATGGGCCAACAGAAGCCTACTCCACGCGGCTCTGTCTTCGACCGCCTCTCCTATGGTCCTGATCTCTTGTACTCCCAAGAAGACATGTCTGATTCTCTCCAGCACCACTTAGACTCTTCCTACTATGTGCCCCCACGCACTCGAGTGAAGAAGTCTAGGACAGCACGAGCTTGGCAAGCTCGGTCCGCTGATCCGACCTCTGACCATCCGAGCGTCCCATACACTGTTATGCGGGCCTCTGATGGGAATTTGTACAGAACCGCTCGAGTCCAGCCTCCGGCGGCAAACGGACAGAGAGGTTCCCAAAAGTCTCCCAAAATCCAGGTATGGTCGATCCAGACCCATCTGACTTGCATGAGTCCATCCTCCACAAATACAAGGAAAGAGAAGGTGCATCGGGGTGCAAAGAGTCCTCCCACGGACGTCACTGCACCCAAGTCATCGTCAATTACTGTTGCAATAACGCGACGACACGAGAAGACCGGCAGTCCGTCTTCCAAAGACTACAACAACCATGTTCAGAGGATGAGGCACTTCCCGTCTTCTGCAACTCTGCTCAGAAAATCCCTGCCGATGGGAGAGGGAAGAAGACAAATGTTCCCAGCCTGAAGATTTCAACCACTATGACTAAGAAATGATCGTCTAAACGGGTGCCCCCCACCGGAGTTTTCCAAGGTACCCGTTCAAAGACGAAATCTGCTACAGTGGAAGATTCATCGTCCACACCACTGGGGGTTGCTGGGACTGGGGGTAGCACTCCTCAGAACATCCACGATAATCCGATATTCCAAGAAGATGAGCCCGAAGAAACAACTCTCCCATCAGATACAGCAAGGGCAGACGTCCCCGAGGACGTCCACGACTCCCAAGATGAAGCAAACTCTGAAGTTGGGGGTACTATTCCTTCTGAGTCCGAACCAGAGGAGAATATTTCCATATACCCCGATGACTTCTCACTACAGGGGTATGATTCGGAGGGCATGTCCTCCACCGTTCCGTCCATCTCTCCTCATGCAAAGACGATGTTCATGACGGACAACAACCAAGGTGGTTCCAGTGATCGCCAACGCATCGACACTCTGGAGGCCATACTGCATGCCTTGGTCAAGTCTGTGGACGAGATCAAAGTGGCCCTTCCAACTCTCCAAGGAGGGACGCCTGGCCAAACAAGCGCGGGTCCCGCGATCAATGCGGACTTGAACTCAGCGGCACCGAACCCGGGCAACAATCCTCCTGAAATGACGGCCTCCACCGCAGTAGATGAGGCCAGGAAAGCAAGAAGAGAGGTCCAGGAGCTCCGAACCATGTTTCACGCTCGAGAAACCTCTCAAGACCTCAGAATACGGCAACCATACCCTGCAGCATGGAGGGATGTCCCCTTCCCACCAAGATATAAGCCGTTCAATATCAATCCTTATGATGGCAAGACCTCCGCAAGTCGGTATATCACTTACTTCGAGGTCACCACCGACTATTTGCCCCATGACGATGCCATCCTTATACGATTATTCATCGGGGCATTGGAAGGAGTCGCCTTCGACTGGTATCGCAACCTGCCAGACAACTGCATCCACTCCTTCGTCGGCTTCAAGCGCATGTTCTTGGAGAGGTTCTACGAAGTAGGACAGGACGTCACGATGTCCACCCTCATGGACGTCGTTCAAGGGGAGAAAGAGCTGACAAGGAACTATATTGAGCGGTTTCGCCAAACCGCAATGAAGCTGCCCTCTGGAAACCCGGATTCCTCCTTAATTGAAATTTGCCAAAAGAGACTGCTTCCAACAATCAGCCTCTGGATGGGCGAAAGTTAATTCAAGGACTGGAAGATGTTTATCATCAGTGCCACAAGCGCCAAAGAACGATCGAAGAAGGCTCGCCAACTGGGATTGTACATCTCAGAGGGAGAGGACAAGAACTGGCGTCCCAACGCCAACACCAACAATGGGGGTAGCTCCACCAACAACCGGGACAACAAGGGCAAGCAGGCTATGGTGGCCGACACAGCACAGAAACCTGAGCCAAAACTGGCAGACAAGCAATGGCCACAAATGACCTACTCCTTCGAAGACGGCCACGTCAAGCCCATCTTAGACATGCTCATACAAGGAGACAGAATTCAGCATCCTCCACCAAGACGGGAACCTCGGCCGGCAGAAATGGAGAACCCAAAGTACTGCCATTACCACCGCTACATCTACCATGCTACACACGACTGCTACCAACTAAAACGGTACATCCAAAATCTCATCGATTCGAATGCTCTGGCCATCGATTTCGAAGAGGTAACTGTAGCAGCCAATATGGTGTCAGTACAATTTGGCAGCTTCCCTCCAATGGAAACTCAAGACGGTGTGGTCCCCATCCCTCTGGTGACAATGGAGATTGCTAATCTTCCACCTCCCCGGGATCAGGCTGCTGGTCTAGTGCCCCTCACCACATCACAAAGAGAGGTCATGTGGGTCCATCCAGACTTGGTATCAGAAGTGACTCAGCCCACACCATCTTCTATTTACAAGAAAAAGAGTAGAAAAGTCAGGTTCTGCCGCACAATCTCGGCAGATATCGAAGAAGCTACAGCTGTCGTCACTCGGTCTGGGGCACAATCCCAACCCGTGGCTGATAACTCAGCTGAAGATCATCAGCCCACTACAACTGACGCTCCGGGACCTGCTCAGCCTCCGACGACCGACAAGCCTAGGCCGAAGGAGACTCGCTTTGACAAATCCCTCCGAAAAGAGGCACCGCAGGGGCTGGAGAAGTCCTACAACTTCGATATCTTGGCACAATTGGCCAACACACCGGCCAAGTTGTCATTATACGAGCTTTTGAGACTCTCAAAGGATGTTCGCACGGCTTTGAGCGATGAACTCCAAAATGCCGACGAGTACCTGGCTCAGGTCAACCTCACGGAAGAGAACCCGCCTGCAGATCTCCAAGACAGCGCTTACACGGGAGAGATGCCCAATATTGTCTTCATTCCGCAGGACATGCTCATCAAAACCAACCTGCATGATCGTCCGTTATACTACACTGGATACATCGACGACGTAAAGGTGGATCGGATGCACATTGATCCTGGCTCTTCCATAAGCATTATCCCGAAGGGTCTGTTACATCATCTCCGCATCCCTATGCTTTGCCTGATGCCTACAAGCACCGCCATCAGCGGTTTCAATTCGGGCAGAAGCTACCCAATTGGGAAGATTCGTCTGAAGTGTCAAATTGGCGATCTCCAGTCGAAAGTCACCTGTTACGTCATAGATGCAGACACTTCTTACAACATCCTCTTGGGGTGCCCTTGGATACACGATTATATGATCGTGCCTTCCACGCTGCACCAATGCTTCAAGTATGTCGACAAATACGGCTTCGTGAGGACAGAATTTGTCGACATCGATCCCTTCAAAGGGGTCGAATCCTACTACTCAGACTCCTGCCTGTACGAAAAGTTGAAGAGGCACCTTAGTGAAGGAGATGGGCAAGCTCGTATCGAGACGGCCACAGGATCATAAGAACCTCTGACGATCCACCTCCAAGCTCGCAAACCTGGCAAGTCCGTACCCCTTACCGCCACTCTGCGTAAGGACACAATCAGCCTCTCGGCACAAGAAGAGCAAATGATAATCCGGCTGCCATGGTCCGGCCAAGTGCCAAGACCCACAACGGAGCCATTGACAATCAGGCTGACGAGAGTCGGCCAGCCGTAAACGGAGAAGCTCAATCCCTCCGACAAGCCAACGACGATACGCCTTCCCAAGAACAGTCGTCACCCCAATACAAGGCCTGGGACTTCTAGCGAACCAACCACTCCCCGCCCAGCATCGAGTACCAAACTGGGGGTCGCTAGTCTGCCAACAATCCCACGTTCTGCTCCACCAGCTGAACCCCTAACGATCAAGCTGCCCAGGTCGTCCTCTCAGTCTTTATTTATACAGGGGATAGCCGAAGAGGAACCAGAGCTAGCCAAGTATGTGGCTGCCCACTCTGATGTTCCCTCTGTAGATGATGTAATCCCGTTAGAAAGGATACCTTACTTCATCAATAAAGGGCTATCTTTGAACTACCTCGAGCTTAATAAGCTTTGTACAATGTATGCTATGGAACACGGTATAGGCACTCACCTACACACACATGTGACAAATGTGTACACCGTAAACCAGCTTACTCCAGTGGAAGATGCTTACCGCATAATCAAGGGAGGGGACCATCCAATCATCTTCGGCCGGAAGGACGATCCGCAGCCCTTCACCATAGAAGAAGTCGATCTTGAATCAGATGCCGGAAGACTGCCTCTGTATCTTTATAGCCCCCAATCCAAATATCTCATGCAAAAATAGGGGTATGATCTAGCAACTACACCAGGCTTGAACTACGGCACTGGGCGACGATTACCTTTGAAGCCACCGGTCCCGCCTGGCAAACCACGGGACTACTATAGCAAGACTCGATGTGGATTAGGGTATGTTACACCCACAACGACCCCTGAAAGTTCAGATGAAGAATGTGATTGGCATTCACATTCAACCGGGTCACCAACTTCTGACTCGGATACCAGCATCGGAGACGTATTCAGACAAGTCCTGTCATTCAATATGGCATTCGCCGACGCTTATGAAGAAGATGAAGACATCCCTGAAATCCTCGAGTTAGAGCCGTGGGCCCAACAGTTGGATGCACAATAGGAAAAGCGGTTCGAACAAAGAGAACCTCCTACTGAAGATGAGGTCATACAAGTGGATCTCGGCAGCGAATCTTCTCTAAAACCAATCTTCGTCAGTAAAAGCCTAACAGACGAAGAGCGAGAATCGCTGGTGGAACTTGTCGAAGAATATATTGATGTGTTCTCCTGGAGCTATGAAGACATGTCGGGGTTAAATCCCGATATTGCCCTTCACAAACTCAACATTCGGCCGGATGCAAAGCCAGTCAAGAAACAACAGCGACGCTTCCGTCCAGGCATCATGGATACGATCGAAGCCGAAGTCAACAAACTAATAGCCAGCGGCTTCATTCGTGAGAAACAACATCCGGATTGGGTCACCAACATAGTACCAGTGCTCAAGAAGAATGGAAAGATTCGAATCTGCATCGACTTCTGTAATCTGAACGAGGCATGTCCCAAAGATGAATGGCTTCGTACGTATGTCATTCATGATTGACAACACCTGCGGCTTCGAACGTATGTCATTCATGGATGGCTTCTCGGGGTACAACCAAATCAAGATGTCTCTTGACGACGAAAAGCATACATCATTCCGGTCACGCCCCGCTCCCGTAGGAGCGATCGTCCTCGCTAAGGCGTGATGCCGCACGGGCCTAGGTTGCGCCCGTGCAAGGCCAAGTCCAGAAACAACCGATTTGAGTCTAGGCCACAGAGTCGCACAGAGTGTCCCCATTTGCAGCGGAAGTAAAAATGAACACAAGTAGAAGCGAATCCAAATCTCTTTATTGAATTTCAAGAAGTTTACAAGCGGTGCTAGGCCGATATTACAAATCGCTCAAGCTCTCTCTCTGAAACATAAAAGGCGTGCCAAGTGGCTTACAACATGGAATGATACATGGCGATGTTCCGATACATTATGTCCTGTATAGGGTGCTTCAGCTTCTTGCAACGTTCCAAGGCCCCAGAGTTGGCTCCGCGCCTTGACACGTTCGATGGAAGCTCCGCACCCGCCGGCGTCTCCTGCTATCCTGCAAGCATACTGTGGGGTTATCAGTACATTGTTATGCACTGGTGGGGAGGCTAGCTCGCCCACAATGCCATCATTACCAAACACGTTCCATTTACTTTTGTGTATCTCTATCATTCATTGTCTTTCTAATCTTGCCTTAGGATCAGTTTCATAGCATATTGCATAGCCTATCTCGTGTTACCGAACTCAAGTGTCGCATGAAAATACATGTACGACTTACCCATACTTACCGTCCGGCCTTCCCTGTTCAAGGTAAACCAAGTTAAACAACAATTCATGTATAATAACATAACACGATTCATGTACGCATTCAATATCGAGTGTGTGTCCATGTCTCGGGTTCTAGTGCGTCGTGGGCATGTTCTAGTACGTCGTAGGCACATTTTAAAGTATTACAATTCAAGCATGTTCCGGATATTACATTCAAGCATGTTCAGGAGTGTTACATATCGAGCATGTTCAGCATGTTACATTTCAAGCATGTTCTGAGTGTTATATTTCGAGCATGTTCAGGAAACACTTTATTTAGTTAACTTAGACTACTTTGATTTCAATACAAGAACTTGCACGTGGATTGCCACCAGCATAGTCCACTTAATCTACATGCACGGGTCGCTGGCTTTACAAGCCATTTAGGATATTCCCCTGTGGCAATTCTCAACTTAGCGTAGGGTGATGGCTGGTACACCCCGTTAAGTCTCTTGAATATACCCTCCTACTTACGTCTCTTGGTGCCCAAGCCCGCACCCAAGCAGCCCGTAAGCGCCGTTGATTCTGCCTAGGCCGGCCACGGTTTACCCCCCCAACGCCCGTGCCGCAGAATCCTTCCACACGACGGCCACGGTATTCCCCCCATCGCCCGTGCCATTTGTCCACGACCATTTCGTATTGTCTTGTCATTTTAACTTAGCGGCTATCTCCGAGCCGTAGGCTAACCCTTAGCCATAATGCGTTATCGACCAGGTTGGCGTCCGTACAGCGCGGGTAGCGAGCCCCGTTGCACGTGCCCGTCATACCTGTCGATAGCGTCTTCCATGTCTTATCTTTCACGTATTCTTTCTTTTCTTTCTTTCTTTCACTTGTTCATTTGATTCATCGATTCATTCATGTATTCATTCATTCATTCGTTCGTTCATTTGTTGATCCATTCATTCACGCATTACGCAACTCCCAGTGTGGGAGTCGCCTTGGCGACCCATCGGTCCCATAGCCTTTCAATGTTGCTAAACTCTACTCGGGGCGACTATGTTGATAGTCTTTCCGTTTCATTGTTGTAAACCATTCATTGTTTCATTGTTTGAACGCAAAGGGACATAAACGTGAGCTTGTGCCTTAGCACGAGCGTAGAGCGCGGTGCGAACGTTTCTATATTTGCCGAGTTCTTTTCCATGTTCTAAACAAGCATGCAAGATGGGATTATTCCCTTAGCTAGATGCGTTGAGTCATTTATTAGCATGCAAGATGTTATCGCCTAGCGATTCTCGTGAATGTGTCCGCATTGTTATGTGTCTAGGCTAAGCACAGACGGGTTCATCGGAGCCACCCACCTTAGCGATGTTTGCATCGGCCAAGCGATACTCCGAGCGCGCCTCCGATAGTCTAAGTCTGGATTCATCTTGTCGGGCCAATGTAAGCCTTGCATCGATTCGCATCGATACTTCATCGGGTCGAAGCAACTCTTCGGGTCGACGGCTCGTTTGAGTCGTTGCACTTGCCGTTTGGATCGGCGTTCCGCTAGGGCGGAGCGGGTCGTTACATAATACACCACTCAAAATAAGTCTCATCCTCGAGACTTCTTGAGTGCAGGTCATCCTACCGTTCCTTAACTCGGATCGTGTACACATCTTAGGCAATTTCTTATCGAATGGCTTTATCGTTCGATGGCATCGAACCGTACTCGGTTTTTTTCTAAGTTCCGTGTCGCATACGTTTGGTCGATTTTATCGAATTACTTCTCTTTCATTTTAGACTTGTTGTTACTTATTCAATTCAAGCATTCTTCGTATTGGTTTCTGTTTCGTCGTGTCATGAGACTGGAATGGCCGTAGGGGGCACGTTATAATTCGTCAAATGCGAGGGTCGTAGGCTAAGACAAATTCACTTTCGTTCATCTCGGTCATCGAGATGACTCGATTCGCTTCTCAAGCGTTATCGTCCATGAAATCAGTATAATTTCCTCTTAGCGGGGTCGACCAAGTCTAAGAAATTCTCGTCCAATTCAAGACTACGTATTGCACTTCATCGAGCATAACTTCCTATCAACGGTTCAATTCGTTGTACCAACTTTTACTAGCACGATTTCACGTTCGCGATACTCGTTCACTCCCCAAGTCGTGCTAAAACTCAACGTATCACTGGGCTAGATCGTGCACGCATTCCAAGCGTCCCCAAAATACATGCACTTAGCCAAGCCGCATGATTGAGAATTTGTCATTCTCACTCGAGTCGCATCGTGCACATACTCAGGCGTCCCTGAAATATATGCATGTCAGTCGAGTCTCGTGAGCAGGGTTTCCTACATTCGCGATTCATACTATCCATTCATACCAATCCTCAAGATCAACTCTTCGATTGATAACTCTTACAACAGGGGCGTTTCGCCTAACCGCTAGGCCAATCTTTGCGAGGCTAAGTCAATGTCAGGATTGGAATCATAGTTCCCCAACAATAATGCCAACACTGACCCCAATCCTAGGGTCAAACCAAAGTCGATAGTACGGGATTTTCTACCCAAGCTCGCGTCACTCTGATTTCTAAACATCGAGCATGATCGCCTATTTCGCATCAAGACATTCGTTGCGCAGCATAACGAATTCGAATCCATTCAGTTTACCAATTCTAACCAATACGTGTATTCGATCACGAGGTCGTCTAGTTCGACAATACGTTGCGCCCCAATCTCACGCGAGTCCGATTATCCACGGTGGTTCATGAATCACCATGCAACGCTCCCGCGGAATAATCATTCTCATCGGGGCGAACTCTTGTTTGAGTTTAGACTAACTTATTCTCGATACGCGGATTGGACCTACTCAATCCTCAAATTCAACCGACAAGCACACCAAATCGTTCTCAAGTCACCTTCGCATCAAACCACAAGTCGAAACAATCAAATTGTCAGGCCGTGCAAGTTCGATCACCCTCGCTGTATGAATCACCATACCAGCGCTCACGCGGAGTGATCGCCCTAATCGGCACGACGCATGTGCGAGGCTGGAGTTGCACTCGCATAAGACAAGAATGTCGACGTTGGGGTTTTCGTCGAAGAAATCCAAACACTTCATTTTCATCCAAGCTGCGATCTCTATTCGACAGTCCGACCGTCCTTCATTCAACCAGAAAATCCTCGAGCCACGTCTATATTTTCCTCGACGCATTTTAATATCCCGAGTATAGCATCCAACGGAACAATGACATTTGCACGATCGTCATTCGCCGAGTCAGAGTACCTCCGAGTTATCTCATATCAATCTTTGATACGCCTCAATACCATCGACGATATGCGTAACCTGACGATCTTCCTTTGCAACCAATTTCGAGTCATGCGACGATGCCGTTGTCTGAGTTGGATATTCCACCATTTCATTTAATATTCAAGATCAAGTTCATCTGCTATTCCTCGAGCTCGTTTCAAGATCGTTGTTCAAGATTCAAGTCACATTTCATTTGTATCAATCCGAAATCGTACGTGCGATGCTCTAAGTTTCCTCGATCAAGACCATTTATTTCCATTCGTCGTTCCGAGTCGTTTTCTAACGTGCGTTACCCATTCATAAGTTGTCTGAACGACATCTCGATCGGGACATTCGAAGTCATGATCAACTAAGCGTGACACGTTCTAAGGCTTTGCGCGATCGCATCGCCTCGCCGACATACTCGTAATCCTCGATTTCGCTCGAACTATTTCCAAGACGTCCATACACCACTCGGATTCGAGCCATCTGATCTAGTCCTCAATCACATTCTTTTTCTTCTCCGAACCTATCACATACACCACTCGGGTTCAAGCCATACGGTCTAATCCTCAATCACGTTTGCGCCACGCGCTAAGACGTCTTATCGATTCGTTCAACGAATCGCTAGCGTAGTCGTTCGCGCCGTTGCGACGCATTAAGTCGTTCGCAATAATCCTCAAGGTCCAAATCGATCCTTCGAGTGCGCCTAAGCGTTAACTCGATAACGTTCCTATCGATAGACACTCAAAGTGTATTTTCACTCTCGATCGAGCGATACTCGATATCGCTCGCAACCCGATTGCACCCAAAAATCGAGGTGCGCGACACGCGGGCTAAGTTGTGCCACATAACCAACTCGTGTAGACTATATTTGAGTTTGCACGCTCACTTGCTAGGTCGACGCAAGACTAGTCAGGCACGCACGCGACATGTTAACTTAGCATATGTTCTCTATCGAGTCAAGTTTAACATCGTTCGACATTTTTAGCGTAAAGTTATTCAAGCAAGCCTTGTGTTTGCTAACTTCTAGCATTTCAGTTTTCCTTCGACTCAAGTCTGTCGTGGTTTGGCACAAAGGCCTTTGCCTATCGATCCCGTTCAACCGAGTACTTGTACGAGCTTTTGAAAATATTAGACTTATTGTATGGAATATCCCAAGGCAGAATGAGAGAGAGAGCGCACACTTCTTTTGTAACCAACCGAGCTTTCAAAACTGAGAAAATCGAATGAAGTCCAAGGACGTAAAGCCGTGCTCTGATACCAATCGGTCACGCCCCGCTCCCGTAGGAGCGATCGTCCTCGCTAAGGCGTGATGCCGCACGGGCCTAGGTTGCGCCCGTGCAAGGCCAAGTCCAGAAACGGCCAATTTGAGTCTAGGCCACAGAGTCGCACAGAGTGTCCCCATTTGCAGCGGAAGTAAAAATGAACACAAGTAGAAGCGAATCCAAATCTCTTTATTGAATTTCAAGAAGTTTACAAGCGGCGCTAGGCTGATATTACAAATCGCTCAAGCTCTCTCTCTGAAACATAAAAGGCGTGCCAAGTGGCTTACAACATGGAATGATACATGGCGATGTTCCGATACATTATGTCCTGTATAGGGTGCTTCAGCTTCTTGCAACGTTCCAAGGCCCCAGAGTTGGCTCCGCGCCTTGACACGTTCGATGGAAGCTCCGTACCCGCCGGCGTCTCCTGCTATCCTGCAAGCATACTGTGGGGTTATCAGTACATTGTTATGCACTGGTGGGGAGGCTAGCTCGCCCACAATGCCATCATTACCAAACACGTTCCATTTACTTTTGTGCATCTCTATCATTCATTGTCTTTCTAATCTTGCCTTAGGATCAGTTTCATAGCATATTGCATAGCCTATCTCGTGTTACCGAACTCAAGTGTCGCATGAAAATACATGTACGACTTACCCATACTTACCGTCCGGCCTTCCCTGTTCAAGGTAAACCAAGTTAAACAACAATTCATGTATAATAACATAACACGATTCATGTACGCATTCAATATCGAGTGTGTGTCCATGTCTCGGGTTCTAGTGCGTCGTGGGCATGTTCTAGTACGTCGTAGGCACGTTTTAAAGTATTACAATTCAAGCATGTTCCGGATATTACATTCAAGCATGTTCAGGAGTGTTACATATCGAGCATGTTCAGCATGTTACATTTCAAGCATGTTCTGAGTGTTATATTTCGAGCATGTTCAGGAAACACTTTATTTAGTTAACTTAGACTACTTTGATTTCAATGCAAGAACTTGCACGTGGATTGCCACCAGCATAGTCCACTTAATCTACATGCACGGGTCGCTGGCTTTACAAGCCATTTAGGACATTCTCCTGTGGCAATTCTCAACTTAGCGTAGGGTGATGGCTGGTACACCCCGTTAAGTCTCTTGAATATACCCTCCTACTTACGTCTCTTGGTGCCCAAGCCCGCACCCAAGCAGCCCGTAAGCGCCGTTGATTCTGCCTAGGCCGGCCACGGTTTACCCCCCCAACGCCCGTGCCGCAGAATCCTTTCACACGACGGCCACGGTATTCCCCCCCATCGCCCGTGCCGTTTGTCCACGACCATTTCGTATTGTCTTGTCATTTTAACTTAGCGGCTATCTCCGAGCCGTAGGTTAACCCTTAGCCATAATGCGTTATCGACCAGGTTGGCGTCCGTACAGCGCGGGTAGCGAGCCCCGTTGCACGTGCCCGTCATACCTGTCGATAGCGTCTTCCATGTCTTATCTTTCACGTATTCTTTCTTTTCTTTCTTTCTTTCACTTGTTCATTTGATTCATCGATTCATTCATGTATTCATTCATTCATTCGTTTGTTCATTTGTTGATCCATTCATTCACGCATTACGCAACTCCCAGTGTGGGAGTCGCCTTGGCGACCCATCGGTCCCATAGCCTTTCAATGTTGCTAAACTCTACTCGGGGCAACTATATTGATAGTCTTTCCGTTTTATTGTTGTAAACCATTCATTGTTTCATTGTTTGAACGCAAAGGGACATAAACGTGAGCTTGTGCCTTAGCACGAGCGTAGAGCGCGGTGCGAACGTTTCTATATTTGCCGAGTTCTTTTCCATGTTCTAAACAAGCATGCAAGATGGGATTATTCCCTTAGCTAGGTGCGTTGAGTCATTTATTAGCATGCAAGATGTTATCGCCTAGCGATTCTCGTGAATATGTCCGCATTGTTATGTGTCTAGGCTAAGCACAGACGGGTTCATCGGAGCCACCCACCTTAGCGATGTTTGCATCGGCCAAGCGATACTCCGAGCGCGCCTCCGATAGTCTAAGTCTGGATTCATCTTGTCGGGCCAATGTAAGCCTTGCATCGATTCGCATCGATACTTCATCGGGTCGAAGCAACTCTTCGGGTCGACGGCTCGTTTGAGTCGTTGCACTTGCCGTTTGGATCGGCGTTCCGCTAGGGCGGAGCGGGTCGTTACAATTCCGAACACCGGTTGGCACATACTGCTACACAGTCATGCCTTTCCGTTTGAAGAATGTCGGTGCCACATATCAAAGAGCCATGAGTATCATCTTCAGAGACCACTTACGCAAGACGGTAGAGTGCTATGTTGATGACATCGCCGTCAAGAGTCGCTGTAAGGGAGACCATCTGTATGATCTGAGGACGGTATTCGATCTGATGTAAGCGCACAATTTGAAAATGAACCCTACGAAATCCTTCCTGGGCGTATCCAGCCGGAAGTTCTTGGGTTTCATCATTACCGCCCAGGGTATCCATGTAGACCCTGAGAAGACGAAGGCAATTATGGAGATGGGTCCTCCGAGAAATCTTCGAGAACTTCGAGGCCTCTAAGGGAGGTTAGCTTACATCAGGAGGTTCATTTCCAACCTCTCCGGGCGTTGTCAGTCATTCACCCATCTCATGAAGAAGGGCGTCTCATTCCTATGGGATGAAGAATGTCAGCATACCTTCGACAGCATCAAAGAATATTTGTCGAACCCACCAGTCATGGTGGCCCCGATTGCTGGAAAACTATTCCTGCTCAATGTACGAGCGATGGAGCATTCCCTCGGCGCTCTGCTAGCACGAAACAATGATGCAGGCCATGAACAAGCTATATATTACCTCAACCGAATGATGATTGGGCCAGAGCACCGATACACCGCCGTGGAAAAGGAATGCCTCGCCCTGGTGTTCGCCATTCAGAAGACGCGGTACTATGTCACGGGACAAACCATACATGTGATCTCACGAGTCAACCCTCTCAGGGTCCTCATGACTAAACCAGGGGCACTCAGCTTTCACCTCGCTACATGGGCAATATTGATGTCCCCCTATCATATGATCTTCGTCCCACAAAAGGCTGTTAAAGGTCAAGCCCTGGCAGAATTTTTGGCAGCCCACCCAGGCTCGGAGTCGTCCAGAATATATGAAGAAATCCCAGATGAGGTCGCCGACTCGCATGTAACCTCCCACGATAATATATGGCAAATGTTCTTCGACGGTGCTTCAAGAACTGGACCCAAGGGCAACATCATCGTCGGAGTCGGGGTGGTGCTGGTTTCTCCTTTCGGATTGGTGATCAATCGCGCTTACTCTCTCACAGAACCCTGCTCTAACAATGTGGTCAAGTACAACGCTTTGGTCATTGGCCTCCAACTTGCAAGAGAGCTGGGGGTAGAATATCTTGAAGCATACGGCGATTCTCAGTTAATCGTCAATCAGATCTGGGGCTCATACGAAGTCTGCCACGAAGACATGATCCCCTATCACCAAATAGCAATCAACATTATCGCATCATTCGAGGGGTTCTTCATCGAACATGTTTCCAGACTCTGAAATATCGAAGCCGATGCCTTAGCAGGCCTGGCCGCTTTTCTAGCAGTGCCAAATCATACTCATCAATCAGTAGATGTGATCGGCCACGAACTAGTCTGTCCCAAGAACAACGTTAAATTTGTGGCGAGTTATTTCGCTCAGACGATCGACGAAGTCCCAGATTGGAGACAACCATTCATTGACTTCGTAGTCTACGACATCCTGCCCGAGAACCCAAAAGAGGCCACCTCTATCAGAAGGCGTTCTCTCAGATTCTTCTACGATACAGAGACAAAAATGCTGTATCGCCGATCCTATGATGGATTATTGCTTCGATGTCTGTCAAACGCAGAAGCCAAAGAAGCCGTACGCGAAGCCCATGACGGTGTCTGCGGGGCCCATCAGCCTGGCCCAAAATTACAAGACCGTCTTCGCCGAATGGGCTACTACTGGCCCACGATGGTAGCAGATGCGATAGACTATGCTAGAAAGTGCAAAGCTTGCCAAGTCCATGCAGACTTCATCCACCAACCATCCGAATTTCTACATCCGACAGTGGCATCCTGACCGTTCAAAGCATGGGGAATGGATATCATCGGTCCAATTACTCCACCTTCCTCCCGAGGACATCGCTTTATACTCGTAATCACAGATTACTTCTCCAAATGGGCGGAAGTTGTCCCGTTTGCAGAAGTAAAGACTTCAAACGTGATCAGCTTCCTTAAGCATCACGTCATCTATCGCTTTGGACTGCCCCGAAGGATCATCCACGATAATTGTTCGCAGTTTGTAAGCCATGCCTTCTATCGGTTCTGCGACAAGCACCGCCTCCAGAATATTGCTTCAATGCCATACAATCCAGCAGCAAAATGGGTTGGCAGAAGCATTCAACAAAACAATCATCAAACTTCTCAAAAAGTTCGTATCGTCCAACAAACGCGACTGGAACGAGAAGCTTGGTGAATGCCTATGGGCGTACCGTACCACAGTCCGAACGGCCACAGGGAACACACCATTCTCCCTGGTGTACGGGACTGAGACAGTTCACCCATTGGAGATCCAAATACCCTCGCTCCGTGTCGCGCTCACTTATCAATTGACGACGGATGATAACTACCGTCGCCGACTACAAGAGTTAGAGGCCTTAGATGAAAAGCGCCTCTTGGCTCAGCAACGGATCGAGCTATACCAAGCACGCATCTCCGGAGCCTTCAACAAGAAGGTTAAAATCAGAACATTCCAAGTTGGCGATGGTTATGACTCACAGGACCGTCGGCAAGTTCCAGCAAAAATAGGAAGGTCCATTTATTATCGAGGCTGTATTCTCCAACGGTGCTTACCGCCTCGTAAAACAAAATGGAGACTTGCTCATGTTGCCCGTCAATGGTAAGTTCCTGAATAAATATTATGTCTAAATGACACATTCCAGATCATTGAGTTATGTACCCGCTGATGCCGCTGAACTCACATCCACAACATTCCAGATCATTGAGTTATGTACCCGCTGGTGCCGTTGAACTCATGTCCACAACATTCCAGATCATTGAGTTATGTACCCGCTGGTGCCGCTGAACTCACATCCATAACATTCCAGATTATTGAGTCATGTACCCTTCCGTACCACTGAACTCACAATCTCCCAGATTATCGAGTCATGTACCTGCAGGTGCCTCTGAACTCACATTCCGGTCACTCTTTCAGATAGTAAGTCATGTATGACCATACCTCTGAACTTTCTTCCTGAAAGAAATCCTCCGTCATGATCCACTGCCCGCAC
Source organism: Iris pallida (assembly GCA_029216955.1). NCBI lineage: Eukaryota > Viridiplantae > Streptophyta > Magnoliopsida > Asparagales > Iridaceae > Iris > Iris pallida. The sequence goes on along the minus strand of JANAVB010003400.1, from coordinate 4,539,941 downwards.
TCCCAGTGCACAAAAAGGGTAACAGATCCACAAATTTCCAAAACGGCCATGTCCTCATTACCTCTGAGTTGTTTCACTTCCGCCAAAAACAAATCACCCCTTTACATAGAACTTCCATGTCCTCATTACCTCTGAGTCGTTCTATGTACCCTCCTTCATTGAGCCCACTCCTGTCATATCCTCATCACCTCTGAGTGGGAAGGCTCCGTCGAAGAAACCTTCATACTTGCCATGTTCTCATTACCTCTGAGTAAGTATGATGATTCCCTTTCGACTTATTATCCGTACCCACAACCGAAGTATGCTAAGGATAATAGGTCCACAAATATTCCCAGCTGAGTCCACTCCTGCCATGTCCTCATTACCTCTGAGTAGGAAGACTCCACGGTAAAACCTCCGTACTTACCATGTCCTCATTACCTCTGAATAAGTATGTTGGTTCTCTCTCGTCTTATTATTCGTACCCTGAACCAGGGTACGCTAAGGGTAATAGGCCCACAAATGTCATCTATTGACCACAAATATCCTCCGTTGAGTCCACTCCTGCCATGTCCTCATTACTTCTGAGTAAGAAGACTCCACGGTAAAACCCTCATATTTGCCATGTCCTCATTACTTCTGAGTAAGTATGTTGGTTACCCTTCATCCTATTATCCGTATCCTAAGTCGGGGTACGCCAAGGATAATAGGCCCACAAATGTCCTTTGCTAAGTCTCTTAGTACAGGCCCACCATTCCTCATGATGCCCCGGGAGCCCAGCTGCTCCATGGCATTCTACCTCCTGATACCCCGAACACCCACGACCACCTTACTGTAGAACTGTTCTAGGTATCCCCAATCAAACTTATTATCCGTACCTAAAACCAAGGTATGCCAGGGGTAACAGGTCCACAAACAAGTCCCCCATGTGGGGCAAACATCGCCATAGCACCACAAGCACAACAAGCAGTACAGATAAATGATGGAATAAAACATACTCTTTTATTTGAAAGCCAAAAGAAGCATTACATGTTTTGGGACCACATCCCTCTCAAAAAGAGAAGAAAAAGAAAACAGAAACAAAAGAAGAAAAGGCCGACTATAGTTCGGCATTACACAACTCCAAGAGGCGGTTTCTCACCAAGGTAGTCCCCCGCTCAAGCCGCTGTCTAGCTCGGAACTGCTCCGCATCATTCAAGTACATATATGCCTGCCAGTCATTTTCTATCTTCTTTAGAGCAAGTTCCAGATTGGCAGAAGCTCTACTAAATTTGTCAGCCTCCTGAATAGCAACCCTTTTCTCAGTACGAGCAGCTTCGAGCTCGGACTCCAGGAAGGCCAGCTTTCTCTGGAGCTCAAGAATCTGTTCCCGGGTGTCAGTTACCCCGCGGGAGGCAGTCGCTTACCGAGTCGCGCAATCTTCAGTGCGACGGCTCCATTGATCGTACAACTGAGTCAGATCCCGGCAATCCTTCAATATAGCTGGCTTGAACGATTCTAGAGCAATCCTCACCTTCTCTACCATGGTTGTGAGGAAAGTGTGCTCTTGATCTATTGCCACGGATAGATCAGCTTGTCGCAGTACGTGAAACTGGGCCACAAGACGATCGGCCTCTAACAGCTTAGGCTCCAGAAGCGCCGCTAGTCCTGCTCCACCGGGAAGTGTTCTAAAGATATTAATTTGTCCACCGGCGCATTGACGGGTCATAGCAAAGGGAGTCCCCCTCTCCACAGCTGCCTCAATCCCCCTCTTCAGGTGGCGGTGAAAGCTGTAGACCACATCCTGGGACACTTCATCCAAAACTTGTATAAAGGACGGCATCAAAGGGAGTGTGGCGGGAAGTACCGAAGGAGTAGCCTCAGAACTTGCCGTCCCCGCCACCAGGGAAACGAATTCTGTACGAAAAGATGCATGAATAGCAGCTAGCTCCTCTTCCGCCGCCCGAAGAGCCTGGATACTTGGCAGGGCGGAAAGGTTAACTCCTGAAATCATATTCGCAGAGGAGGGCGCAGAAAGCGTCGTCCCTTGCCCCAGCTGTGCTATCACTTGGGCTCCCGAACTCGACCCAGCTGGAGGCCCCTCAGTGTAGGTTAGAAAAGAAGGAGGCACACGTGCTTCCATCAGATCCCCTCCGGTAGAGTCTGCCCCGGCAATGTCCGTCACCGGCAATAAAGGGGTGGGACCTGCACGTCCAAAGCAACCATTAATCCACGTGACCCGAAGGACAGGATGGTAGAGCAAATAGGCCTTCTCACAAATTAAGAAGTTAGTTTTTCTTAGCAGGAGAATTGCACGGAGGCTGCAGCTCGTTCGCAGCTGGCATAGTCTCCCCATCCGCGGCTTCCAAGTCAAATTCAACTGGTTTCTCTGCCCAAGCCACCCCTGAAAGGGAGCCAGCCAGGTCAGTGTCACCCTGTTGAAATTTATTTGTCTCAGGGACAGGTGCAGTAGAGCCCCCGCCCCCATGGGTTGAGGTCTCAGCAAGGTGAGACTCCCCGACCGCCTCCGGAAGAACCCCAGCAGAAGTGATAGCGGTGCACATATCATTGACCAAAGTAGACAAGGCCGGATCGACCTCAGCAGTCGAGTCCCGAGAAGCAGACTCCTCTGACGCCTACAAAGAGAAAAAGAAAAAATGATTAGGCCATAACTTAGAAAAAGAAGGAAAAGGCAGTTGAAATTCCAATCACCTCAGAAACAGCGTCAACATCATCAATAAATAGCCTGTGACGTCTTACCGCAGCCCGCTTCGTAGAGTAGGTCCTGCCATCGTCAGTGGACAGACGCCTGCCTTGTTTGCACGAAGCACCAGGCACAGCAGGTGGATGATCCTCCACCTCTTCGTTCGGAACAGTAGGTGGCTGGTCCTCCACCTCCTCATCCGAAGAGTAGGACGAGTCATCGGTGTCCTGCTTATCATCCTCTTCGTCTGCCGCAGTGGACTTCGAGTCCGGCACAGAAACCCTATTCGCCCTTCTCTTTCTCTTTCTGGATCCCTCGGGCTTCTCGGCCAAGCCAGTGCCAGCAATGAAACTGGTATTCAGGTCAAAGTTAACAGGAGGCTTGCTCGCCGCAACATGATAGAGGGCCGCCATGTCCAAAATCTTTCCCGACGTCTTAGCGTTAGGGACCGAGAAGCTAGCCCGGGTATGGACCGCATTGTAATAATGCCAAGCCCTGATACAGTCGAGGACACTGCCCTCAAAGCCCAGAAAAGCACTGGGGCAGTCAAGGAACAGCTGACTATACCCGAATTGACGAGAAAACCTGCTGGGCAAATAAGGCTCCAGGTATACGTTATTTCGGTAACGATATACTAGGTGCGCAGGGCGAATGTTGCGCAGCCAAAAAAGCATCTTCTCAGATAAGAGGTGGGAAGGTTCAATGCCATCAATGTGTACCCCCCTCACTTCTCTAGGGGTAAATTGAGGAAGAGACACAAAGAAGTCGGGCCCGTCAACTCTCGCCAATGCCCTCCGACAAACCGGCATGGTGTCGTACTCCCAAGACTGATGACGGTATCGAAAAAGGAAGGCGTCATCAGCGGTAACATCATCCTCTGTACCGGGCCTCATCAACGACCGGTAATGCATCAATAACCACCCCATGAGATAATGGTATGGTAGCTCTATCCGCTCAAAGTCCAGTGTCGTCTCGCGAGCAATGACTTTAGACAAAAAGGTGCGGAGGCCGTGGTGTATGCTACACACCATAGTCGAAAGAAGGGCCAGTCTGACTTTGAAGACCAGCTTCACAGTCGAGAGAATGAAGTGGCGGCTGATCCTTTTAGTAGAACCTGCCCCTTCCGAGATGATGCAATTCCGTAGCCACACCATCAAGAACCCGGCCAAGAGTGCTTTCTCAGACATCTGCCGGGTACCGTAGTAGAAATAACTGAAGGAGTCAGTGTGACTCCCAAATCTATCGTGGGAGGACCTTGACCTTTTGGCATTCAACATCAGGTCCTTTACCTCCGCCTGGGCTTGAGGACCTCAAGAAGAAACCCGGCCAGAAGGACGTAATTTGAAAAGATACACGACCCAGGCCGTGGTATAGGGGGCGTTCCCTTCTGAGCTATTATTTTTCTTGATAGCAGTCTAGTAACAGATGCTATGGTGGCACAGCAGTTCCCGGTACACAGTGACGAAACCTGGGAATCGTCGATCCAGATCATCGAATTCCTCATTCGTCGGGGTGTATACTTCAAAGGCCTCGCCCCCCACGGCAGCTTAGAAACAGTATGCATTTCATGGAGAGCAAGTCCCAACTCCCCTCCGAGCGTGAAGAAAGTTCCCGTACGCCGGTTATACATCTCCAAAAGGGCCATGAACAGCGGCTTGTTAATGGGCAATCCGTAACTGGTGCCCCGAATGGCGTAGTAAAGGTCAATCTTACGAAGGAATTCCTCATAGTTCCTCAGGATCCATGAGGAAAGATTGGCCCATGTAGGAATGGGGTTTATCCAATTCAGCAGCGACAACCTGCCCACAGGATAAGACCCCTTGCGAGCGAGCTGATTCAGGAAGGTATCAGCTCGAGTAAAAGTGAAGTTGGAACCAAACACGTTTATAAAAGTGCCAGGAATCAGCCCCATCACACTCCGACTGACTGACTCCCTACTCGCACATGCTGACCTAATACTCATATTATAGTGGATGTTGTCCACAAACATCCCCGATTGGGTTGGAGTTAGGGAGCCCGCCATTTTCCTGCTCAACGGTACCATATTAAACCACGAGAGGGGAAAATACCGTTCCATCTCGGGAACATGGATCTCCACCCCGTCCACAGTAAAGTCCCAGTTCTCAAAAACATCCAGCACTCGGGAGTTCTGTATGGATAAAGCATCTCCAAAGAGAAAAGCTGGTTTCAGATATTCTTCATCCAGTCTCCCCGAATTCATCATAGTGCAAAGAAAGTGGAAAGGCTGGTTGTTGATGGCAGCCACCCTCTCCAAAGGCTCGTTGGTGGGAAGCTGATCCGTCACATGTCGAATTAAGCCGTCGAGTCGCACACCCACGGCAAATTGAGCTGAACCCACCAGAAGCTCTCCTGCCGGGTTGGTTGGGAGGTTCACTGGAAAAGGAAAAAGAAACAGGATTAAAAGATGGTTAAAACGAAACCACTTAAAGTTTTTCAAAAAGAAGTTCCTATGAGCCTATGCGGCTCGGATCAACGAAGCCTTATGCGGCCCAATTCAGCTGGATTTCATGCGGTACGGCTTTAATAGAGCCTATGCGGCTCGGATCAATACAGCCTCATGCGGCCCAATTCAGTTGGAAGTTCCATGTGACACTGATTCGATAGCTTATGCGGCTCGGTTGAACTTATGCGGTTCTATCTAGCAGAAGAGCCTATGCGGCCCAAAAGTCCATGCGGCTGACACATCCATGCAGCCGAGACATCCATGCGGCCGAGACATCCAAGCGGCCAGGACATCATATATGGCCAGGAGAATTTATACATGGCCATGCTTCTTATTCAAAGTATTTCAATTTTGCAAATTGAAAACTTTGAAGGGGGTCTTGTAGAAGCATGGAAAAGAATAAAGAAAGATCCATGCGGCCAGGGAGCCCCATGCGGCTCAGAGAGTTCATGCGGCTCAAGCGTCTATGCGGCTCAAACAAGTTCTATGCGGCTCAGAGAGGAGCCACGTGGCCTGCCAACAGCTCTTCCGTTTGTCCTTTACTGTATTAAATACCTTGACGGCTGACAGCTCTGACACATGACAGCCCTGACACAAAAATACAATTATGACTCCGTTATAATGGCAGACTCCTAGGAAAATGAAGGAAATCTCTAACACAATCTCCCGAAATTCAGAAACCTTCATAAGGACTTGACACGTGGACAGTCGTATGCGGCTCAAGTAGAGACCACCCTATGCGGCTCAAGCGGAGGCTGTCCCATGCGGCTCACGAGGACTGTCTCCATACGGCTCACAAAGAAGGTACCCATCATACACTCATGCGGCTCAGATCATTACCATGCGGTTCAAATGTTCAGGGGGCCACTCTCAAGCAGCCTTGACACGTGGCCAGTCTTATGCGGCTCAATGAGGAGCAACCTTCCTGCGGCTTAGATTTCTGCAGTGGCTCGTGGTTAAGATACGTGGCATGATAGCGGGACACGTGGCATCAAATCGATCGAAATCTATCAACAAATCCTAATAAAATATTGGGATCAAATCAGATCATTTGCAATCAAGCAAACCAATGACACATGTCGAAAAATTCGAGGTTGGTATGACAAATCAGGAGGATTTATGTCAATCATTATTAATTACCTACAAAAGATTTGATACAATCACATTTATTGCTCAAATCTCTTATATTCAAGATGAACGGCCCAGATCCAGTGATCCTTAGCCGCCGACTTTTAAGAATGGGTAATCATTGCAAACCCTAATGATGCCCCCACTTTTATAAATAGCAAGGTGTCATTCCCTTACGAAAGAGGAGATTCTCGGATAAAAAAAAAGAGAGAGCCGGAGAGCTAGAAAGAGAATATACAGAGATCAAAAGGAGAGCATTTCTTCATCAACGCCAAGCAGTTCTTCTACAGAGCCAAAGCTGCACCCGATCGTCCAAGGAGTAAGGCAGAGCGGCTGTCGCTTTCCCGAGCCTCTATCGTCACCCCCCAGAATCTAAAATAAATAATTGTCCTTAGATTGGTGTACCTAGGTTTTCGTCCCTAGCCTTTCTTTGTACAAGCGAGTTTGTATTGTGAAGTAAAAGTCCAGTCCTCTGATAATTGTTCTGCTCTTTTATATTTCATGGCAAACACCCATATCAAGAATTGACAGTCCACACGATCGTATGCTTTCTCCATGTCCAGCTTGATGGCCACATTCCCTCCCCTGGAGGGAAACTTCAAGCACATGATCATCTCTTGGGCAAGAAGGATGTTGTCTGTGATGTTACGGCCTTGGACGAAGCCACTTTGTTCTTCTGATATAATCTTGGGTAATAGGGTAGACATGCGAGTCTCTATGATCTTTGAAATAATTTTGTTTGTGAAGGTGCAAAGGCTGATAGAGCGAAAATCTTTGAAGGTCTTCGGGTTGTCTTTCTTGGGAATACGAATGAGGTTAGCTCAAGAGTTGGATTTAGGATATCTCGCTCCCTGAAAGAAGGCAATGGCAGCTTTAAGGAAATTGTCTGCAATGATGTCCCAATAGGTACGAAAGAATACCCCTGAAAAACCATCAGGTCCCGGAGCGCTATGTTCGTTAAGAGCCTACACCGTCGCCTTGACTTCTTCAGTAGTTAGGGGACCTGAAGCTGCTAGTTCACTATGTTGCTGATCATGTTAGGGATCTTGGACAGGAGATCAGCGTCTTTGGTGATGGGGTCTTCGGTGAATATTCTGGTATAGTAGTTGGCGGCGGCCACCTGAATGCTCCTTTGATCTTTGAGGAGGAGGCCGTTGTCGTCTGAAATTTGGTACAGGTTCAGTTGTTGTCTCCGACCTCTAACGCAGGAGTGGAAGAAAGCCAAATTTCTGTCTCCCTCAAAGTCCCATGTCATCCTAGCTTTCTGCTTCCAGAATTCTGTCTCAACCTTGAGTCGGGATTTGAGGATGGCCCTGGTGAGGTTAAGCGTGGCTCGGTGCTCCTGCGATCTGTTCGAGGCGAACAGAACCTCCGCCCGGGTCACGTCGTCCTCTGCCTTCTTGATTTCCTAAAAATGTTACCGAAAGCGTTCTTGCTCTAGGTCGCCAGTGCTCTCTTGGTGGCTTTGAGCTTGGTGGTAACACGAAATAGGGGGTCTGGCTACGAGGACGTACTCCAAGTGGTCGTAACAATGTTCTTGAATTGCGGATGGAAGCTCCAGAAGTCCTGGAACCGGAATGCTTTGTCCAGACGAGAATACTGACGCCTGATACCTTCCTGCATGTTGCACCTGGTGAACTCGTTGCCTAAAAAAGGTAGGGGAGTCATGTGGGCGTTGAACATGAAGTTGTTAAAGTCGTTCATAGCCGTCTGATGAGGGGTGGCGACCACCAGACTTCTCTTCTCTACGAGAAATAGTGTTGAAGTCTCCTACACATAGCCACGGTAGGTTGATATTCTGCTGGTGAATGTCTGTCAGCGTATCCCAAAGTGCCTTGCACTCATGGAGGTCACAACTGTCGTACACTGCAGATATAAGGGATCGGCACTTTAGAGTGGGGTGCTCAATCCAGCAAGAGAACGCTTGTCTGGAGTCATGGATGGAGCAAAAATTGATATCGGAACCAAAGAATATCCAGATATCATTGCACCCTGCTACCGCGGCCGGGAAGCCGAGCGTAAGTTTGAGAGCTTTGAGTTTTTTTGAGGGATTTTTGGTTCAATGATGACTAAGATGTCAATTCGGTGGATTTTATTGAGGCTGATGAGTCTGTTTATGGTGGGTTTGTTAGCAAGCCCACGAACATTCCACGAAAGGATGTTAGGCATGGTGAGGGTGTGGGTGGAGGGGGTTGTGTAGCTTTGCAGCTGATCTAGTGGTCATGGTCGTGGACTTTTTGGCCTGTTTTTTCTTTTTATTGATGGGTTTTCTGTGGCCTTTCGGGGTGGCAGCCGTTGGGTCTGTCGTGACCTCGCCCTGTCCGTGCGCTGTTGGCTCGGAGTCTCTCTCCAGTGTGGTCAGCGAGCAGAGGGGGTTTGTGGGGTTGAAAAATCCTACTTTCGAAGCTAGTTGAAGCCTGTTAGCTGATTCTGCGCCCAGAATGCAGAGGATGTCCTCTGTGGGTAGAGAGAGAGTTAAACCTCCTTTGATTCCGGTGGTGGTTCTTTGGACTCTGTGCTCGTCCTTCTCGCTGACCCCTCGCCCGTTGGGTTCTTTTCTGAACTCCCTTTACTATCCTTCGAGGGCGAGTCTTCTGAAAGGGCGAGAATGTCGACGGAGTTGTAGAGGTGAATGTCCTCTGGAGCGGATGATACAAAATCTTGAGAGGATTGGGAGTGAAAGGGTACAATTTCCTGAGTGGGCTGGGGATGGATGCCTTGGCTGGTGGAAGCCTCATTGGCTACAAAGTGGTTAATAGCATTGGGGGAGGTAGGATGGGTTCTGAAAATTGGACTTGTGCCTTCTTAACGGAAGGTGTCTTGCGGGCGTCTAGCTTCTTCAGTTTCGGGTGGGCTTTGTAGCATTTCCTTGTAAGGTGTCCTCTCAACTGACAGTGCATGCAGAAAATAATATTGTTGTCATACTCCAGCACATGGATGTGTGATCTGCCCCCGAGTTGGAGCTCAATATGATCAGAAGGGTCTAAGGACAGATCCAGTTCCACACATATCTTTGCGAAATTTCCTTTGGAGAGGTTTCGAGTTTCTTCGGCAATGGCCACTAGGATTCCAAAGGAACTGGCTATCCTTTTGAGAGCTGCTGGTGCAAAGCAGACTAAAGGTAGGTTCGGGAGGGTGATCCATACCGATATTATGGTCGAGTCGACCTTAGGGTCGAAATTGGGAGACCATTTAACGATTTTCACTCTATGTGATCCAACGGTTGTGGTGCCTTTCGCCCAAACAAAAGAGTAGTCTTTTGCGTAGGAGAGGTGAAGGAAACAGTATTTAGGGTCCAGCGGAGCCACCCGAAAAGACGAAATGACACCCCAGCCAACGATGGCCTCTTGAACAATGGTTAGCTTCGGGTAACCCGCCTAGAACTTCAAGACAAAGGTCTTCGCGAAGCTGCTGGCGAGGGATAAAATCTCTTCTGGCGAGAAAGGGATCTGTATGGCCTGGCCTACAGATGGGACCTGAAACTCGATATCGCAGAGCTGGAAGTCCTCGAGCTGGGGGGTTCAGGTGGGCAATACGATCTAGCCTTAATGCGTCCGCAAATGAAATCGACTTGGCGGGTCTAGCGACCTGAGTAGGGATAGGCACTATGGATGGAGAAGGGAAAAGGGTGTCTGAAGCGGGGGGGTGCTCCAGCCACACCGCTCTGCGAAATGGAGCCCGCCGCAGGTAATCTAATCACTCCGAGGGGAACGGGGGGGTCGAGATGCTGACGTAGGCGCCCAATACGGTAGGCGCATAAGGATCGACAACCATCGCATGCGCTTCCGAGGCCTGCCTGCTCTCAGAAGAGTTCCTCTCGGGAGAGGCTAGAACGGAGGAGCTAGGTCGGAGGGGACAGAGGGAGGCACATAGTGCGTCGACCGAGCGGGAGGCTCATAGGGCGGATTGTGGCGCATAGGGCTGAGAGAGCCAGAGTGAGGCGTATATGTCGCAGATACGGGAGGAGCATTACCTTTTCCCCGTAGAGCGGGCACAGAGGAGACGGTCGCTAGCCCTGACTGTGCGGTACCCTGAGAAGTGGACGCATAGTCCTGGCCGGCTATGGCGCCGAGGCCAAAATTGAGAGGCGCATAGGTCGGCTGCACGAAGAGGGTGCATGCCCCGTACACTTGGACGTGGGCGCATGACGACCTCACCGTGGACCCCATGGGGAAAGGGAAACTGCAAACGCTTTCGAATTCAAATCTAAATTCGAAATCGAACAGTTCGTGTGGGTATGAGGGCTGGAAAGCTCGCAGCTCGAGGCAAGGATATCACCGTCGACTTGTGGCCAACGGAGAGGGGAGGCTACGCCCAGGGCGGCCGAGGGGGCCTGTGTAGTGCCAGGGGGCCAGCAGAGCTTACGAGCTACCCCCCCCGGTGTTAGGCCAACGATGGCCAGCTGCTTAGGCGTCCAGGCTGGAGCCGAGCATCTGGCAAGTGGATCTCCAGAGGGCGACGCACCGACACGAGCTGGACGGCCGGAGCCTGTCGAAAGGCAAGAGCTAGGGCGGGGGAGATAGGGATGCCGAGTGGAGATGGAGAAGATAGGGCTGCCGGAAGGCGAGAGATTGGGCCGGCGACGTCGAGCCGGTCGGGCTCTCCCGCGCAAGTCCAGGCCAGTGGAGCTCTCAGGCGGACGCGGGGAGGTCTGTGGGAGGGAAAGAAGAGAAGGAGCCGGAGGAAAGGGGGCAGGGAGGGGATATATATATATATATATATATATATATATATATATATATATATATATATATATATATATATAAGGGGTTTTAAAATGAAAGGAATACTTCTCGCAAGTTTTTGAAAAACTCGCGAGATGGCTTCTCAGTGAAAACCCGACCCCCCTCAATTGATCGGATCAAAGGAAAAGGAAATCAACTTTCCGGATTGATAACCCAAGTCCGATGCTACACCAAATTCAAACCCTAGGTATAAATTGCAGTCACCCTCTAACCTAAGAAAATCCAACCCTAAATAGGATTTGAATCGGAATAGAAATCAAACCATCCCGAGTCACATATAAACGGAGGCGTGTAGGAGGGTTCTTCAAAACTCTTCTTCAATATCCCACACAACTCTCGTGCAGCAACCTTTGAATGACCCTGACATCCAGGCGACCCACTCCAGCCACCTGCTACTGTCTGACGTCGGAGGAGGAGCGGCGGCCAACCCGATCGACAGAACAAGAAAATCCTATTCAGCAAAAACTCGACAGCAGGTACCCGACTTTTAACATTGATTTCTCTGTCCATATTCGATCATTTTAATTGTCGTAGATTTCTTTAGAAAGCTCACATAACCCTCTAGAGATCTCATCAATTGGATTCAAAAATTGTCGATCCATCAATCCAGAAAATTTAATCGAACTACAAGGAAAAAACTGTTTCGTAAGCAGTTTTAGGTAGTTCAACTACCCATGTTTAGATGTATTTATCATCCACTAATCAGTTATTATTTTGTTTGTGAAGTTAGAGAAAAACCTGCTTTCGAAACTTAGATTTTCAAGAAAAGTTTCCAATACAACGTGTGCCCCGACAAACCGGGCGATGTGGTCAAGCACTATATGTATCGAAAGGCGCGTATGGATGTTGCCGACGTGTGGGAACTGACGGAACTCGATTTTATTGTGTGTGCGCGACGAAATCAGTGCGTATCCATCGAGATACCCCCGTATCGACCTTTTGCATACTTGGCCATAACTTTGTGTACATTCGTCGTATCGAGACGAAACTTATGCCATCAGGACCGTATCAAAATTTTGGTCCTATGTACCAAGTTTGGTCCAATTCTGAGAAGGTTGACTGGAACACCTATTTGGTAGGCCCGCGACCCGATCCAACGGGAGAAATTGTAAACGACCCACCGGAATTCAACTTTAAACATACAGTTGGGTTTGTCTCCTCAAACCGGACCCGTAGATAGGTAGTTTGATGACTTTAGAGATCGTAGATACTGTCACGCGTTTCGGTGCAAAATGGGTCCAACGGTGAACATTATTTTGACCGAAAATTATGATTTTGCCCCTGTTCCAAAATTGGACTTTTGGACAGGCATTTTTTAGATATATTTTTTACATAAGAAATGTTCTTGATGTCTGTTTCAGTATCTGAAGTCGTTCGTGTATTTTGAGATTTCTTGCTGACGTGATTGATTGCTTGGAGATGCTATTCCCGCTATGCCAGGATAAATACCTTGCCACCTTACATTGTGATTTTCTTATTCTTATTTTCAGTTATTTATGTTCAGCATTACTTATTTATTGTTAGTATTATATCACTGTGCGTCCAAGTCACACTTGGGTGCAAACAACTATATCGGTCGTTTTACTTGTTTTGTTTTATTCTCTTGCATTGACTTAGCCTAGTGACTACCCATTGATGATGAGATATTGGTATATCTCATACGGTCTTCACACATGCTTTATCACGTATTGTGAGTCACATGTAGGACACGTACTCGCATAGTCGGCTGGCCATCGATACGTCTGAAACGTACGACAGATAGGAGTAACTGCCAATAGAATTGTATGTTAGTAGACTTCGCAGTTAGTAGAGATTCATATTGGTCATGGAGATGACAATACTATGCATTGGATGGGGAGAACAATACCTGACGTATGGGCTTCTATTACACTTTTCCTTGTAACCCGGAAGCTCCGCTGAAGATACGGGTATGATTATCCACTCAGGTTGGCCACTGACATTTTTGAACGTTATGCGCTTGGTCACTAGTACCCGAGAGGGGACTATACCGGATCTTATTATCAGCCAGGGCTCATGCGTCGAAGGATTGCATCTTAACTGCATATCCACAGTAGAATGGTTAGGAGCCTTTTGCATTCATTTTTCTTTTACTCTCTATTATATAGCACAGTTTATATGGCATGATATTTTCTTGTATCTTGTTACGTCCCTCTGAGGACCTGGTTATCTCTCCAGGGTTAGACGATTTCCCGCAGGAGTACTGTCACTCCTGTTTCTCGTTATACATATTTTTCAGGATACGTATAAGGATTTCTGATATTTAACAGGTGGCCTGTATTTTGACTTGTCTTGCTTGGCTTAGCCTTGGTTTAATCTTAACTTGATTTTGGTTCAACTTGGTTCAACATGGTTTGGTTTGGTTCATTTTGGTTTGAGATGGAGAGGTTGGTAGTTAAGTCAACTTCTCTCTCCCTCTCTCCTCCATAACTTTTATTTATTTCTTCTCATTTTCTTCATTTACTCCTCTCCATCTACACCCAAGTCCTAGGCAATGCAACTTACATCATGATGGATCTCAAATTTTATTGTTCCTTTGTCTTCCTTGCTTGATTCTAAGCTTCTTTAGAACTTGGAGATTTTGGTTTTGAGGGTTACATTTTTGTAGATCTAAGTTTTTATTTTTTTTAGTTTTTCTTGGTTTTGGTCTCTTAAACTTTGTAATTTTCGAAAACTAATTGTTTCTTGTTGTAGAGAATTCAATTTCATTCAGTTTAGACCTTTATTTTGCCCAATTTTGAGTCCTTTAGCCCAAGTTATGGACATCGAAAGTTTTAAAACACCATGGCCAAAAGCTTGCTGGTAGAGACGACACCTCGCGTACCTCGTGCGCACCTCGTACCCCTTTTGGTCCGCGCACCATGTACCTCGCACACCTTTTGGTCTGCGCACCCTGCACCTCGCGCACCATTTGGTCCGCGCACCTTGCAACTCGCGCACCTTGTACCTTACGCACCTTTTTGTCACGACCCGCACCCTAGAGTAAGGGCACGAGAAGTGGGTACGTCCAGCCTACGCAGCAGTGTCGGCGGTAGAACGCTGTCCTAGGTCACAACATCTAACAATATAAAGCTAAACAGTTTATACTCCCCGAATGGGGGTGACATAGTAGATACAGTCTCAATCACATCTAAGGTAGAGCATAATGGAAGATAGATAAAACATAAAATCCAAAAGGGATACAGCAGATAGAAGTCTAAGTGTCTAAGATACACAACCCAGAAATACATCTCAAAGCTCAAATACAGTAATCCATAAATACAACTCAAGACAACTGAAAATAAACTATGAGCAAAACCCTAGCTATCTATACAACATCTACTGTGTCTCCTCTAGGCTAGCAGGCAACCTCTACGCTATCTGTAAAATTTATCAACAGGTCCAGTCAGGACAGGAGCGAACACAATACATCTCAACAAGTCATAGCAGGAAAAGAAAATATAATCATGCTAGAGAATAAAATACAGGAAACAGAATAATAGCATAATGTAAGAAAGAGACTGTAAGTAAATATCTATGATACATATAAAGCGAGACAGTGCTAGTGATTCAGAGTACTGGATAAACATGTGAATGGCTAAGGACTGATTCATGATTACACTACTTGGAATTGATTCAAGATTACACTACTTAGATTTATTCACATGTTCATTTATACTCCTCCATCCCCAATCAATACACAAAGATCTATTCAAGTTACGTTAAGATTCATGATTATACTACGTTGCCCATAAAGGGTGATTCATGAATTGATTCGTGAATGCTCAATAATTATGTGAGTACATGAGTCACTAGCTGATTCCCGAAGATTTATGATAATAGAAGCATAAGATACGTGATGTAAGTGAAACACACTGGACAAAAGTATCTGATGCTCCCGAGAAGGATAACATCTCATGAAGGAATCCATATAGTACTAATCCGTGTTACCAACGTGTCAACATCAAGTAAGATAATCTAAAGCAGGAAATATAATCCTAAACAAGATATGAAATAATCAGAGAATGTACTCGCCTGATGTCTGAATGTCCAAAGTAAATATACTGTCCGAGAAGAGGTATCTGGCTCCTAATCAGAACAGCACAAGTCACAACAAGTCCAAAATGGCAATATAAAGTTCTACTATGCATTCTACATGATTCTAGGTCAATCTAGACCAAAGTCAACTCTTGGTCAACTTGGTCAACCCTGAAAGTCAAACCTAGGTCAACTATGGTCAAACTAGGTCTAACAAGTCTAAATTAGGTCAAACAAGTTATTTTAGGTCTAAACAAACTAAGTATATACAAATCAAGTATCCAAGATAGCTACTAACTCATAGCCTAAGTCACTTGCTAAACCAAGCACAAAACTAAACCATAAGCTAACAAGGCACACAAACTTAGTCATATAATGTATATATATTATTCACATTCACATATTCATATACATAGATATATATAGGAAAGCTATATATATAGGCACATACATATATATAGAGAGAGAAAGAGAGGTAAAAGAGTAAGTATGTGTGTGTTTGGCATGTGTGTGAAAGGATATGTGTTAATGTTCTAAAATTTAGTGATAAGTAGGTGTATGTACATGGGATACATGATGTCAAAGGGTGTATGAATGCATGTGTGTAAAAGGTTATAGGTTAACTCAGTTTATAGAAATACATACATACATACTTACCTTGTATACATGCATACATACATATCATGTATATTACATTTACATGATACATACATGTATACTTGTATTATATTATACTTATATTCATGCATATTAGATACTTGTATTTATATTAACATATTGCAAACATTCATTTCATTCATGTATCTATGCATTACCTACATGTTTTATACATATACATACATTGTATATTCATATCATTTCATACATTAACATAGAGACATACAAACATGCACACATCATATATTTCATACCTTGCATTACCTTACAAATCATGTTATATATTATCATTCATTCCTTTCATATATTACATTATCTTTAAGTTGAATACATCATATATGGATACAATACATTATCTTGCATGCTTGCATTCATATATTACATTCTATATTACCTATATACATGTATTTCCTCCATTCATTCATGCTTGCATCATATACTCTACATTACCATACATGTTATCATTATATATTACATTACAATATTTATACATTATGCATTCATATCTATCATTACATATATATCTTGCATTCATATCTAGCATTCATTATATACTTTCATGCATACATTGTATATCATTCTTTCATTCATGCATTGCTTATATGCATTATATTAATAGCATTCCTACATGCTTGCATTCAACCATATATATACATTAATGTAAAGAGAATATATATTATATATATCATTTCATTCATCTAACATATCATGTATTATATACTCTATATTCATTTAATATCCATACTACATAGGCTCATAGGTTACACAAAATGCATATATCGTATAGTCACTCTTCTACTTAAAATTAATACTGTACCAATTGGGAATTCACTAAATTCTATGATTAAAGTATGTCGTAGCCCTTTGTGTTAGCTTTCCGAAACTTTAAACGGATCGCATTTTCGTGTCCGGAAGCTCCCGGAATCGCGAAAATATCGAAACACGTTCGTCTTTTGTACAGCTGACACTCAAATAATTCTACAGAAAGTTACAGAAAGAATTTGGCTTATTAAAATATATATTTGAAAGCTAACTTCGTTACGGTTCTTTTAAAAAAAAAGGGGAGATAAATCGGAGTTCTAAGCTAAAAGTTATAACATTTCTAAGTTGCTTTGGTTAATAAAAACGTGGATGAAAATTATGACGGATTTGACAAAAGAACACAGGCCAACTTACTTAGATACAAACATAGGTATCCAAATGAAACTCATTCTAACCATCCTAACTAAGATCAATCCACTCTCTAACCATTATAAAACTGAATTTAAATATCTATTTAAACTATTATCATACATACATACACATGGGATGTCCTAATTTGGGATCTATCAAGTAGGACACAAGATACATAACTAAAATCCTCAAGAGAGCTCCAAATGGCCTCAAATTTGAATCTAAATGGGACACATGCATGAGGATGGATCCTACGGATTCAAAACTAATTTATATGCAAAGAAAATCGATTTAGATGATGGATTTTACCTATTGGGAGTGGAATCCCAATAAAATCCTTTAGGACACGGCTCCGATACGAAGATCCCTCAAAGTGGACACTCCTCCTTGCACTCCTCTTCCAATCCTTGGTAGCACCCTTCCCTTGGAGAATGGAAATGATTGAAGGAAGGTTTGGTGAAGGAATGATTTGATTTGGAGATCAAATCAATGGGAAGGCTCTCTAAAATTGGAGAAGAACAAAAGAAAAATAAAAGAGGCAAGATTGTAATGAATGAAATAAATCATTCTCTCCTAAAGGTGGCTGCCATAAAGAGTCCATTAGGGCTAATGGAAAATGTCCTAATTGCCCCTCTCTAGTCTCATATGGTTAAGTCTAGACTAGGTTCAAGTTTGGGGTCAAAATGATCTAGTTTTGAGTCTCTAACAAAACCATTCTAACATGATAAAAATTAGTTTAATTAACTAATTTAATGTTGGGTCTTGTGAGCCATTCTTAACTTAATATTGGGTCCCATCTAGAGTTCAAGCTACCCGGGTCACAATACAAGTCGGAACGAGACGAAACTCAAACCCGACTAAACAAATCCAATAAAAACAATATTAAAAATATAAAATTTTCCCGAAATATTAAAATATAAAAAATGACCAAAATCATAATACATTAATTTAAATATTATTAAAATAATCTAAAATTTACCAATTAATCAAAATCCTAAATAATTCAAAAGTCACAAAATGACCAAAATATCCTTAGCCTAAAAAGTCATAAATAGTTATTCTAATCACATGGTTAGGTCCCCATGTTCATGGTTAATCTCTAGACTCAACAGTTCTAGGGTTCACTAACTAACACATCAAAATTATAATTCACCAATTTTAAATAGTATTAAATTAATTAAAAATTTCTATAAATCATAAATCCTATTATTAAATAATAAACTTTTACAAAAGTTCAAAATTACCCTTATTTTAGAAAAGTGGGTGTTACACTTTTGGACCGCGCACCTTGCACCTCGTGCACCTTTTGGTCCATGTACCTTGCACCTCACGCACCTTTTGGTTCGCGCACTTTGTACCTCACACACCTTTTGGTTCGTGCAACTTGTACCTTGCGTACCTTTTGGTCCGTGCACCTTGCACCTCGCGCACCTTTTGGTTCGCGCACCTTCAACCTCGTACAACTTTTGGTTCACGCACCTTGCACCTCGTGCACCTTTTGGTTCATGCACCTTGTACCTTGTGCACCTTTTGGTCCGTGACCTTGTACCTCGTGCACCTTGCACCTCGTACACCTTTTGGTTCGTGCACCTTGCACCTCGCATACCTTTTGGTTCGTGCACCTTGCCACTCGCGCTCCTTTTGGTTCACGCACCTTGCACCTCGTGCACCTTTTGGTTTGCATACCTTGTACCTCAAGCTCCTTTGTTTTGGCTTCAAGAATCTTCCTGTCTTACTTTAATCAGAGTTCATATGTGACTTATAGTTTCAATCACACATGGGTGTCCTCGATCTTCTTTGCATGTTTTCTATACTTGGCCTAAATAGTGACGACCTGACTTGACACTTGATAGTCTTGAGATATTAACTTGAACTTGACTTAAACATGATAATATGAACCCGTCTTGATAACTCTTGATAAGTGGTCCATCGAGGTGCACTCCAGATAAGTACTTTTGACATGACAAGTAACCTGATATGACATGTAAAATCTTAAAATCCTGTTGCGACAGCTACCCTGACTTGCTAAGTAACTCTTGTCTTGACACCGTGGTTAACTTTCTTGATTGTGTCTGTACAAGCTACCTGTCTCGTCTTGCATCATATCTAGGACATGGATTCCTGGTTACCACGATCAAGAATTCACAATGAATCTGACTAGGTTAATGACTAGATTGATCAAGTAGTTCATATAGAGAGATTTTCCCAGTTACAGGCGATCCCATTATCCCGGCCACACAGGAAGGACTTGTAGCCTGCCGACGAGTAGGGAACATTTCCAGCCCACTGTCATGTGGGACACTTCTTGAAAATATAAGTACTGAAAGTACACCAGTAATCTTGATAGCTCTTGTAACTCTAATAAATCACCTCGCCCGGATAACCTGGATAGCTACAGGGCTTGTGACTGCGGGAACATCTCATTGCATCTTTCTAATAACTAGGCCTGTGATAACCCTAGTTAGCTAATGATAGCAAGCCGTAGGACTTGATTGGCCGTGCCTGAATGCTTGCTCGTGATTAGCATGGAAATTATATTTCGTCTCTTAATGCAAGCTATTGTTTTATTCTAACCATGTCTTCTTATCATTTAAACATGTTCATTTATTTATTCTTCTATTTTATTATCTGCTGATTTTAGTTCTTTAGTGAAGCCTTCCTTGTGGTACTTACCCTTTCTGGGGTCTGACCCAGCTGGTTTTGTATGGCTAGATTTCAGAGTGATACCAGAGGATCTTTCTGCTTATCAGCCAGATGGTGAACACCAGAACTAATCCTGGCAACGAGTGAATTTCTTATTTTGATCTCACACTCTATTGTAAATTATTCTTTTGAGGCGTTTAGCCGTCGAGCAAGTGTTAGCTCGTGTTGAAACTTAATTCCTGTTTGCCTAAGGGCTATAACATGATTGATAAATTCTAGGGTTAATCATGTATGACTTAACTCTTCCTAGTCTTGTGTTTTGTATGACTAGATTCATGATCCTCTGAATATATAATGTTTGGGACTCCTTACTTTGTATATCTGATGATTTAACATCTTTTACATTTATTTGCTTGCTTGAGGTTGAGAAACTAGGCTCGTTCTTGACTATAGAGACCGATGGATTGTAGTTTAACCCTCATGCATCTAGACAGACGTGACCATATTGCGAGATGGGTTGCACTTCAATGTACGTAACTGGCTGTGTTTGTCCCCCGCTCTCCAGTATTCTGGTTCTGGGGCATGACACAATTTAAGTGGTGGCCCATGCAGGTCTTGTAAATCAAGATGTGTGAGGGTTTTACCGAATAGATGTCTCAATCAGCATTCGCCCTTGATCTCTACTCGTGCTTTCTAATCCTCCTGAATCTTGGCCTGATAAGGTGCTTTATCCTTGATCTATCTTGGTCCTTCCTTATTATTTCCCATGTCATTTTCTTCAGTGGCATTGTTCTGGTCCTGCCGATCAGTCGGTGGAGCACCTCAAGTGAACCAGCAACAAGTGAACCAACCACAACTTGGGGACCAAACCCAGCACTCAGTGGCAGTATCTCGAGTCATGCCTTCTGGGGAGCAAGAGCCGCTAGTTCAGCCAGCCCTGCCTGCAGAGCTTGACAATAGAACCCTGATAGGACTCATCTGGGACTTGCTTGCATCACAAGATCGTCGGGGAGATGCCCTACAGCAGACAGAATGAGATGCCATGGGCAAAGTTGGTTATCAAGGGAACAATACGGCTAACAGCTTCAAGTACCTAAACGCTCCTTTCTTTGACGGCAGTAAAAATGCTATTGCCGCTGATGCTTGGCTACAGGATATAGAGGTTATTCTGGAGGCAGCTAGGACTCCAGAGGAAGAGAAGGTAGCCATTGTGCGCCTGCAATTATTGGACTTAGCCCGCAGTTGGTGGGCGATACAAGCAGTTGGATTGGCGACACCTGTCTTGTGGGCGATATTTATTGACAAGTTCCAAACAAAGTATTTTGATGCAGTAGCTCGGTATGATCTGCAAACAAGGTTCAGTAATCTCAAGCAGATGGAAAGGACGGTCGATGGATATGCGGCCGATTTTTCTAGGCGTAGTCGATTTTCTCCCACCTTGGTGGTGACCAAGTTGGATCGAGCACAGCGATTCCAGCAGGGACTCCATCTAAAGATCATTCTAGCAGTGGAGCAGTTTGAGCTCTATACCTTTGATGCTATTTTGAGAGCAGCTAGGAGGCATGAATATACCTCCCAGAGGATAGTAAATCGAACTGGAGGACGGAAGAGGTCTCATGGACAGTTATCCCAGTCATCAACACCAGTCCCGGCAGCTAGGGCTTTGAGCATTGGAGCTCCTAGGAGGGCGACCACGGTTTTATCGGTTCAGTACTCGACATCGACGTACCCTCAGCAACAGAGGCAGAAGCAGTCTTCTGTAATTGGATGCACTCATTGTGGGAAGCCTGGGCACGTGGTTTCAGAGTGTCGCAGGACACAGGGGTTGTGCTTGGCTTATGGGGCACCGGATCACAAAATTGGGTCCTATCCGCATAGAGCCAATTCATCTTCATCAATTCTAACCAGTCCATCGGTTAGGGCACCAGCACCAGTACAGCAGCATCAGCAGAACCAGCCTCCGAGGCCATTACCGCCTCAGGCTCAACAATATGCTCAGGCCCAAGCTCAGATTCAGAACAGACAAAGAGGTCACCAGCAGAGGGGACCAGCACCAAGAGGATAGGGTCAAGCTATGGCTCTGACCGTAGCAAAAGAATTATCATCAGGTGAGATGGTAGCAAGTACCATTCTCGTCAACTCTTTTCCAACATTAGTATTATTTGATTCGGGTGCATCGCATTCATTTATGTCTGCACGATTTGCTATACGGATAGGACTGGAGCCCGAGTCATTATTAGTAAGGCTCAATATACTTACTGGTAACGGTCTTGTGGGAGTAGATAGAGTCTTTTCCTCGTGTCGAATCATAGTTAGCAGTAGAGAGTTTTCTGCTAGATTGATAGAATTTCCGATGGTCGACTATGATGTGGTCCTAGGAATGGATTGGTTGAAGGATCAATATGCAAGAATAGACTGCCATGTTGGCAGGATTATTTTCGGTATTCCCGACGAAGAAGAGTTTTTATTTTTTAGAGGCGAAATAGAACATTCTCCACCAGTCTTGCGGATGGCGGTAGCAGCAGTAATTCAGTTTTCCAGAGTAGTAGAAGAATTTCCTGATGTATTTCTCGAAGAGCTCCCAGGCATGCCGCTAGAGAGAGAGATAGAGTTCACTATTGATTTGATTCCAGGGACGACACCATTATCAAAGAGAGTCTATAAAATGGCACTATCAGAGTTGGAGATCCTGTACAAGATGATTGAAAAACTCAGAACCAAGGGATTTATTCGTGCTAGTGGATCACCTTGGGGAGCCCCGATGCTTCTTGTGAAGAAGAAGGATGGTACGTCAAGATTATGTGTTGATTATCGTACCTTAAATTCTGTAACAATCAAGAACAGATATCCTCTACCAAGGATAGATGACTTGTTCGATCAACTCAGTCGGGCAGCAGCATTCTCAAAGATTGACTTATGGTCGGGGCACCATTAAATCATAGTCAGAGAGCAAGACATCCTGATGACAGCATTCTGATCTAGATATGGACATTGGAAGTTTTTCGTTATGCCATTTGGAACGACCAATGCGCTAGCGGTATTCATGGATCTCATGAATCGTATCTTCATGTCCTATTTGGATCTGTTCGTAATAGTGTTCATAGATGACATCTTAGTCTATAGCAAGAATGAAGCAGAGCATGAGCAGAATCTCCGAATAGTCCTTCAGATTCTCAGAGAGCACCAGTTGTATGCGAAGTTCAGTAAGTGTGAAGTTTGGCTTGATTGTATTTCATACTTAGGTCACATCATCACCAGAGGTGGATTAGAAGTAGACCCCCAAAAGATAGTGGCTATAAAGATATGACCAATACCTAGCACCATCGCAGAAGTTCACAGTTTTCTAGGATTGGTAGGCTATTACCGATGATTTGTGTCAGACTTTGCTCGAATTTCAGCACCATGGACGCAGTTGACCCGCAAGGATGTATAGTTTGCTTGGACAGTAGAGTGTCAGAGTTCATTCGAGAAGTTGAAGTAAGGATTGGTGACGGCACACATTCTTACACTTCCAGATGGAACTGGAGGATTTTTAGTTTATTGTGATGCTTCAGGCAGAGGATTGGGATGCGTCTTGATGCAGCATGGCAAGGTAGTAGCTTATGTATCACGTCAGCTTCGTGATCATGAAAAAAATTATCCAATCCATGACTTGGAGTTAGCAGCAGTGGTTTTTGCCCTTAAGCTTTGGAGGCATTACTTGTACGGAGATCGGGCAGAGATTTTCACCGACCACAAGAGTCTTAAGTATGTGTTTACCAAGAAGGATCTTAACATGCATCAGAGAAGATGGCTAGAGTTATTGGTGAATTATGACATCAACCTGCAGTATCATCCTTGGAAGGCCAACGTAGTTGCAGATGCATTGAGTAAAAGAGCAGGAGCTTATTTTCTAACAGCACAGCCAGAGTTATTAGCGGATCTTCAGAAGATGAGTATAGAGATTGTTCTTCCTACTAATGTGGAATTGATGGCCAGTATGCTAGTTCAGTCCAGCATAGTTGAGAGAATCAAGATAGCACAGTCATCGAATTCTAAGCTCAGCGGCTTAGGACAGAATGTGAAGCAGGACGAAGAACAGAGTTATGTATTCACGAAGATGGCATGCTCCGACATGGAAGGCGTCTTTGTGTACCCAGTAGTGACATCAGGCAGAAGATCATGGCAGAGGCTCACAGTTCACAGTATTCAATTCATCCCAGTGGTACAAAGATATATCGTAATATCCGTCAGTATTTCTGGTAGAATGGCATGAAGAGGGAGATAGCTCGGTTTGTCTCTCGTTGTTTAGTTTGTCAATAAGTTAAAGCTGAACATCAGAGACCAGCTGGACTTTTTCAATCTTTACCAATCCCAGAATAGAAGTGCGAGCATATTACCATGGATTTTGTAACTGGGTTACCTAAATTCCCAGCGGGAAGAGATGTTATATGGGTTATAGTTGGCCGACTCACGAAGCTAGCTCATTTTCTTCTTTTCATGATTGGTCAGTCGATTGATCAGCTAGCAGAGACGTACCTCAGGCAGATAGTCAGACTGTATGGAGTGCCAGTCAGTATCGTATCGGACAGAGATTCAAGATTTACGTCGTACTTTTGGCGGAGTCTTCAGGAGAGTTTGGGAACTCGTCTCAAGTTTAGGTCAGCTTATCGTCCGCAGACAGATGGTCAATCAGAGCGAACGATTTAAACTCTTGAAGATATGTTGCGATTACACTTGACTTTGGTGGTTCATGGGAAAATTACCTACATCTAGTGGAGTTTTCCTACAATAATAGTTTTCAGGCTAGTATCCAGATGGCACCGTTTGAGGCACTATATGGCAGAAAGTGCATATCACCTTTGGCCTGGGATGATATAGGCGAAAGGCAGATGCTTGGTCCAGAAATGGTTACACAGACTATCGAGGTGATCAGACAAGTTAGAGATCATCTTCGAGTTACATAAGATCGTCAGCGCCATTGGACCGATTCTCATCGGCATCCTATTGAGTTTTCTATCGGCGACCACGTATTCCTTAGGATCTCGCCAACCCGTACCGTCATTCGATTCGGCGTAAGGGGAAAACTTAGTCCTAGGTATATAGGGCTGTTTGATATTCTCGAGCGAGTAGGCGTTGTGTCCTATCATCTCGCTCTTCCGTCGTCATTACGTGAGGTACATGACGTATTCTATGTATCCTAATTACGATGGTACATCCCGGATCCGAGCTATATCTTTGATCATTCGGAATTGTTTGTTGGTACCAACCTTTCGTATGAGGAAGGGCCTGTATCCATATTGGACCGAAGAGAGAAGGTACTAAAAAAAACTATTAAGTTAGTCCGTGTTGCCTGGGGTCATCACTCTTTGGGTGAGTCAACTTGGAAACGTGAGGATGATATCCGATCGCAATATCCACACTTGTTTGACTCATGAGGTATAATGTCTTCCTTATGCCTTATGATCTTAACTCCTTGCTTGCATGAATGATTGCTTGATTAATTGCTAGTCGTAGATTGCCTATGGTTAGTGTAGCTTGCCCCGGCATCTCTATCCTCTTGATTAAATTCCAAGGATGGAAGTATTTTAAGGTAGGTAGAGTTGTCACTCCCATTTTCCGTTATACGTATTTGTCAAGATACGTAAATGGATTTCTGATATTTGACAGGTGGCCTATATTTTGACTTGTCTTCATGGCTTAGCCTTGGTTTAATCTTGACTTGATTTTGGTTCAACTCGGTTCAACATGGCTTGGTTTGGTTCATTTTGGTTTGAGATGGAGTGTTTGGTATTTAAGTCAACTTCTCTCTCTCTCTTTCTCCTCCAAAACTTTCATTTATTTCTTCCCATCTTCTTCATTTACTCCTCTCCACCTACACCCAAGCCTTAGGCAAGTACAACTTGCTTCATGATGGATCTCAAATTTTATTGTTCTTTTGTCTTCCTTGCTTGATTCTAAGCTTCTTTAGAACTTGGAGATTTTGGTTTTAAGGGTTATATTTTTGTAGATCTTAGTTTATAGTTTCTTCGGTTTTTCTTGGTTTTGATCTCTTAAACTTTGTTATTTTTAAAAACTAATGGTTCCATGTTGTAGAAAATTAATTTCATTCAGTTTAGACCTTTATTTTACCCAATTTTGAGTCCTTTAGCCCAAGTTATGGACATTAGAAGTTTTAAAATACCATGGCCAAAAGCTTCCTGATAGGGACGACATCTCGCGCACCTTTTGGTCCGCGTACTTTGCACCTCGTGCACCTTTTGGTACGCGTACCTTACACCTCGTGTACCTTTTGGTCCACGCACCTTGTACCTCGCGAACATTTTGGTCCGTGCACCTTGTACCTCGCGCACCTTTTGGTCCGCGCACCTTGTACCTCGCGCACCTTTTGGTTCATGCACCTTGTACCTCGCGTACCTTTTGGTTCGCATACCTTGTACCTCGCGCACCTTGCATCTCGTACAACTTTTGGTCCGCGCACCTTGTACCTCGTACACTTTTTGGTTCGCGTACCTTATACCTCGTACACCTTTTGGTTCACGTACCTTGCACCTCGCACATCTTTTGGTCCGCGCACCTTATACCTCGTGCACCTTGTACCTCGCGCACCTTGCACCTCGCATATCTTTTGGTCCATGCACCTTGTACCTCTCGCACCTTTTGGTTCGCGCACCTTTTGGTTCACGCACCTTGAACCTCGTGCACCCTTGTCTTGGCTTCAAGAATCTTCTTGTCTCACTTTAATCAGAGTTCATATATGACTTATAGTTTCAATCACACATGGGTATTCTCGATCTTCTTTGCACGTTTTCTATACTTGGCCTAAATGGTGACGACCCGACTTGACACTTAATAGTCTTGAGATAGTAACTTGAAATTAACTTGGACATTATAATATGAACCCGTCTTGATAACTCTTGATAAGTGGCCCATCGAGGCGCACTCCAGACAAGTACTCTTGACATGACAAGTAACCTGACATGACATGTAAAATCTTGAAAGGCTGTTACGATAGCTACCCTGACTTGCTAAGTAACTCGTGTCTTGACACCTTGGTTGACTTTTTTGATTGTGTCTGTACAAGCTACTTGTCTCGTCTTGCATCATGTCTAGGACATAGATTCCTGGTTACCACAGTTAGGAATTCACAATGAACCTGACTAGGTTAATGACTAGATTGATTAAGTAGTTCATATAGAGACATTTAGTGGACATCTCCAGCATACTTTTAGTTTGATCAAGTAGTTTCAATCACGAGGCATCTCCAGCCTACTTTTAGTTTATTTATACATTGAGACAATTAGTGGACATCTTCTATTTTTTTATTTCTATTTTGTGGAGGTTGGACTCCAATCATTTGAGACTATTTTATATAGCTGTTTGGAGTGGGAATGTCCATCTGGCTATCTCTTTGATGCGCTTATTTATTTTTTGGACTCTATTATCTTCTGTGTTGAGCTGTGATGAGATACAGTTTATTTATATTCTGGCCTACGATTATATCATATATACAGCTTATGTACGTATACGAGGATTCCATATATTGGAATATTCTTGTATATGTGCAGCTGGCATGTCTATGTACTCGGTCCTAAGTATTTTGGGACTGGGGCGTTACACTCCCCCAGTCATAATCTCGCAAGTCCTACCCAGAGATTTAGAAATAATATTGTGTCTAAGAGCAAAAAAGACAGATACAAAATTGTGAGTAGCACCAAAGTCAAACAAAGTTAGTGCATGAAAGGAATCGAGAAGAACAGAACCTGCCACCACATCTGCTACGGGCTCAGCCTCCTCGACTGTCAGTGCGAACGCTCTATCCTGGGGTGCTCCCTTCTGATGCTGGATAAAATGATGCTGCTGGGTCGGAAGTGGTAAACCCCTCGGCTGAACAGAAGGTCCCGCCGGAGCTCCAGCAGGAGGGGCTCTATCCTGACCTTCCCGAGCTGCACGAACAGGGCATTTCTTCAGTTGGTGGTCAGACGCTCCACAGAACAGGCAAGTGCCCAACCTCTTCCTACAGACCTCTTAGGTTTGCCCCGGCTTCCTATAGAAAGCACACTGAGGAATCTGCTTCTGCCCCTGATGATGTGCACGTGCTGGTGCCTGGTGCTGCTGATGCTGATGCTGCTGGTGGAACGGCCTCTGCTGAGTCTGAGGACGCTTGGCTGGTCTTGTACTGGAACCAGCACCCATAGCATCGCTGCTCTTCTTGGGCATAAGACCCAAGTCCTCCTCCGTAATCACAGCGTCCATCAGTATGTCATCAAAGGTTGTCGTGCGACGCCCAGACGTGCAAGATCTGACGCTGTGGTTCATGCCCCTCCTGAACTTGCGGGCCATCTCTCCCTCATCCTGAACCATGCCCCTGGCGAACCGGCTCAGATGAAAGAACTCTGCTGCATACTCGTCCACCGACGAGTTCCCTTGTACCAGTCCTACAAACTGGCCCTCCAGCGCACTAAGAGCCACATCAGGAACAAATTTCTCCTTGAAGAGCCTCTTGAAGTTCTCCCATGTCAGGCCTCTCACTAACGTACGAGGGTCTGTACGGTGCCAAGTCAGAGCGATATCAAGGAACTGACTCGCTGGTATTGCCACCCGCAGTCCCTCCAGAATCTCTGCTAGCTCCATGCTCCGTTCAACATCCTCTAGCCAGTCATCGATATACAGGATCCCCTCTGTTCCCTTGAACTCCCGAGGGTACATCTTCTTGAAGCCTAACACCAAGCAAGGCCTCGTCTGCTGCTGCTGTGGCTATTGGACGGGAGTGTCCTGAACCGGAACTGCATCCACCTTCTCAACAACTGCGAGTGCCAACTGGTGTGCACTCTCAATACTCTGCCTCAAAACCTCTGTCTATCGCTGCGATGCCTCAGTCTGTGCTCGCTGCACCTCCATCATCTGCTGGAGGAGCGCGAACATCTGAGTGGCATCGGTCGGTGGCGTAGGTGGAGGTGGAAGAGTCTCTGGCAGAACGAGTATAGGCCTCCGGACCGGTAGAGGAAGACCTCCTGGAGCTGCTGCCACACCCTCCTGAACGGCAAGGACAGTAGGGGCAATATCGTGAACGGCAGATCCCTCAATCGGAGAAACAGTTCGCGAAGTATCGGACCTCTCCGATGCTGTACTGGGTCCAGCGGTCTGAGCTCGAGTCTTCGTCATCCTGAAGACAGATTCAAGCAAAGCGATAATATGGCACAGGATAAGATACTATCAAAGAAGGACAATTAAATTCGAAATGCAAGATGAGTTGTCATGATAATCAAAAGATCGAAAATTTTCCTAATATGTGATTGAGTAACTCCTATCATAACCTAGAACCTATATCCTAACAGCAGGCTCGTAATTAGTACTCTAAGTCGAGTACCATTACGAAATCGTACTAGTTGCGACATGGAGACCTGCATGGGCCACCACAAAATCGTATCATGACCCGCACCCTGTTTAGGGGCACGAGCACGTGGGTACGTCCAGCCTATACCGCAGAGTCGGCGGTAGAACGTTATATAGGTCATCTAAAACACATAACATCTGGACACAGTTGTATATAACCTGTTATCTCCGTATAAAGGAACATAATCACAACTCAATCACACGAAATCTAAGAAAGATAAACACAAATACGATAGAGATAAAATAGAAAAAGATAAACTGAAATAGATGCAAGTCACAACAAAAGTTTAGAATTTAAGACATAACACAAATCCTAAATAAATACTACAAGTCCAAAGTATCAAGCTGGAATGCAATCCAGTCAA
Organism: Iris pallida; assembly: GCA_029216955.1. Taxonomy (NCBI): domain Eukaryota; kingdom Viridiplantae; phylum Streptophyta; class Magnoliopsida; order Asparagales; family Iridaceae; genus Iris; species Iris pallida. The sequence continues at coordinate 4,510,694 of JANAVB010003400.1, read as the reverse complement.
ACCTAACTAATCTAAGTCACTACAGGCTGTGCATCCTCTACGAGCACCGACTCCACAGGAAGATCCTGGTCGAAGTCTCCATCTATGCCAAACCTATAGAAGGTCGAGCAATCTGCATCTAAGTCCTTAGAAAAATAACGTAAGGTTATCCTGTTAGGATACGAGCAAGTACAAACGTCAACAACAGTATGAATTAACGAATACTATAAGAGACAGTTATAATAGAATACAAGATAAAATATCAAGACTGGAAGTAAAATAGTACAGGCGAACTGAATATCATGTCATGGTGTAAAATACTGAAATGTAAAGCAGTACATGAATATCTGATGTACAATGTAAATATAAACAGTGTATTGAGATATTAGAGCATTATGTGATCGGCTTGGGTCTAGATCAGGCTGTTCCATTTGACCGGCTATTTACAAGTAGTATATAGGATGACGCCAGCAAAAATGGAAAGCTATGCATAAGTAATATCAGGTCAGGTTACACCCTACGTGTGGTGAGGGTCGAGCTATGCACAAGTAGTAATCATCTCAGACGAAAGAACTCTGCTGCATACTCGTCCACCGACGAGTTCCCTTCTACCAGTCCTGCAAACTGGCCCTCCAGCGCACTAAAGCCACATCAGGAACGAATTTCTCCTTGGAGAGCCTCTTGAAGTTCTCCCACGTCAGGCCTCTTGCTGACGCATAAGGGTCCGTGCGGTACCAAGTTAGAGCGATATCAAAGAACTGACTCGCTGGTGCTTCCACCCGCAGTCCAACCGGAATCTCTGCTAGCTCCCAGCTCCGCTCAACATCCTCTAGCCAGTCAATGGCATACAGGATCCTCTTTGTTCCCTTGAACACCCGAAGGTACATCTTCTTGAAGTCTAACATTAAGCCAGGCCTCGCCTGCTGCTGCTACGACGATTGGACAGGAGCGCCCTGAACTGGAACTGCAGCCACCTTCTCAACAACTGCGAGTGCCAACTGGTGCGCACTCTCAATACTCTGCCTCAAAACCTCTGCCTATCGTTGCGATGCCTCAACATGTGCTCGCTGCACCTCCATCATCTGCTGGAGGAGCGCGAACATCTGAGTGGCGTCGGTCGGTAGCATAGGTGGAGCTGGAAGAGTCTCTGGCAGAACGAGTGTAGGCCTCTGGA
>JANAVB010003400.1:4484541-4499541 GCA_029216955.1 Iris pallida | reverse complement strand
TAAATCCAAATAATATTCTAAAATAAAAAATGACCAAACTACCCCTGTTCTTGAAAACTGGAGGTGACAAATCTATCCACCTAAAAAAATTTATCCTCGAAATTAAAACAAAGCAATCACAGGAAACACAAATAGATCAACAATCCCATTCAAATACTTTTAAAAAAATCAGCAATAAAAAATCTCTTTGAGGCACATCAAACACTAGTAAATAAAAATAGATACGTGTCCAATACGGACACGAAACCAACACAAAATTACTCCTATCAAAAGTCAAAATTAACAATCACCAATGCAACAAATATCAAAATAATTCAAAGAGGTCAAATAACCAAAATACCCTAAGGCCAGAAATGACATTAAAACATCCTAATCACATGGTTAGGCTCTAGGTCAAGCAGTCTCTAGGGTTTCACTAGCAACACATCCAAATCACAAGTCATGGCTTTAAATAATTTTAAAATGATAATTAAAAAATCTCCAAAATCATATCATGCTTTAAATGTCAATAAATAAAAGATTAAAATTACAAAATTTTAAAATTACCCTCAATTTAGTAACTGGGTGCTACAAGTTCCTCGAAGTTAAGATGGTAGTGCTCCTTATAGGTCAATCACCCCACAATCATAGTCTCAAAATCATGCAGTTCGAGAATCATATACATCTGTCCAAAATTATGATACTCAGAATCTTCGTCATGCTAGTGAGCAGGACTATGATAATCACAGAGTCCTCGACTAAGGTACATACCTCTAGAATTATGGTATTTAAAATTTTTGCATTGTCGCATGCTTGGCCACAAAAACCTTAAATTCCCACACCCGAGAAATACGTCCATAATCCGACTATATGTCCTCACTATGCCTGCTAATATGACCATAGAAGACTCTAAAATCCCATAATCGAGGTGACCTAGCCCATACGACTTATCTCAGAGGAAAATCAAAATCATATCACAAGAATAACATAACAAAATTGATCAATTAACAAGGAACAGATAGAATCAAATTTTAAGACAATTATAAGGAGGCAATTGCGGGAATAAGATCGAAAGATTGGAACCTGCAATCAGTTCTGCTACTACCTGAGTGTCCTCGACTGTCATGGCGAAAGCTCGCCCCTGCTGGCCTCCCCTAGCCTGTTGTACTCTGTCCTGGCCTGCATGTCTGGCTGCACGAGCAGCATAGTTCTTCATCTGGTGATCTGAAGCCCCACAGAATAAACAAACTCCCAGCCTCATCCTGCAAACCTCTCGGGTGTGCCCCGGCTTCCCGCAGAAAGCATACTGCATGGCCTGCCTCTGGCCCTGACCCTGCTGCTGGTGGGCACGTGCTGGTGCCTGCTGAAGCTGTAACAGAGGCTGCTGCTGCTGAAACTGTCTCTACTAAAAGTGAGGGTGCTTGGTCGGCCCCGTACTAGAACTCGCTCCAAGAACGTCACTGTCCCTCTTCAACTTGAGGCCGAAGTCCTTCTTAACTATTTGTGCCTCCATCAGTACCTGCTTGAAGGTTGTATCGCGTCGCCCGGAAGTACGAGTACGAACAGCATGAATAAGGCCCCTCCAAAACTTACGGGCCTTATACCCCTCATTCTAGATCAGGTCTGGAGCAAACCTACTCAAACGGAAGAACTCCGCTGCATACTCGTCCACTGATGAGTTCTCCTGCACTAATCCGATGAACTAGGCCTCCAGAGCTGTCAGAGCTACGTCGGGATAGAACTTCTCCTTGAAGAGCCGCCTGAAGTTCTTCCATGTCAAACCTCTCACTGATGTACGAGGATCCGTACGAAACCATGTCAAGGTGATGTCGAAGAACTGACTCGCAGCAGCTGCGACCCACAGTCCCTTCGGGACCTCTTCTAACTCCAGGCTCTGCTGGACATCCTCCAACTAGTCATCTGCATACAGGATACCCTCGGTACCCTTAAAGTCCCTCGGGTTCATCTTCCTAAAATCCAGACATGTGCCAGGCCTCCACAGACTCTGCTGCTGAACTGGGGCACCCTGAACTGTACCCGAGACTACCCTCTCAACTGCTGCCATTGCCAGCTGGTGGGAGTTCTCCATACTCTGTCGTAGCACCTGTCTGACGGTAGGATGCGTCAGCCTGATGCTGCTGTGCCTCTGCCTGGGCCCTCTGGGTCTGCATCATCTGCTGTAGAAGGGCCATCATCTGCTGTGCATCCGTCGGTAGCGAAGGTGGCGGTAGAAAAATCTCAGGAATAACTATGGACGGTCCCGCAGATGGAGGTAAAATACCTCCTGGAACTGTCGCTGCTACTCCCGCCCGAAGGGCAGGAACTGAGGAGGCAGCTCCCTCAACTGCAGCTCCCGTAGCCGGAGGTGGAGGTCCTACCGGATCGGGCCTCTCTGGAACAGCACTAGGTCCTGCTGCCTGAGAGCGAGTCACTGTCATCCTGAAGACGAATTGAAACCAAGATATCAATCTGGCACAAGATAAGATATTATCAAAGGAGGACAATTGAATTCAAATGCAAGAAGAGTTGTCATGGTAATCAAAAGATCAGAATTTTTCTAAAATATGATTGAGTAACTCCTATCATATCCTAGATCCTATGTCCTTGTCGCAGGCTCGTAATTAGTACTCTAAGTCGAGCACCATTACGAGATCGTACTAATTGCGACATCGACATGCATGGGCCACCACAAAAATGTGCTACGACCCGCACCCAAGGTAGGGGCACGAGTACGTGGTTACGTCCAGCCTACGCCATAGAATCGGTGGTAGAACGCTGTATAGGTCGTCTATAAATACTACAACTAGACAAATATAAGGGTACCTGTCATCTCCGTATGGAGGTATAATATAGCATAACTCAATCACAAGACAAACTAGGATAGATAGCACGAAATGGAAAAATGAAAGAAAGGAAAACTAGAAAAGAGTTCAAGATCCAACACAAGCTCAGAGATATAAACACATCACAGAAACTCAAAATATAATATAAAAACTACAGTCTGAAAGCACTAGCTAGATCGCAGTCCAGGCAAGCCTAACTAAGCTATACTAGTCAAGGGGTGCAACATCTAGTGGCTCTACTGCCAGGTCAAAGTCCTGGCCTAAGTCTCCATCTGCCCCGACCCCATAGTAGGTCGGGCAGTCTGCCCCGAAATCATCTGTAGTATATCAACGGTATCCTGTCAGGAAAATGAGCAAGTACAAAACACTAACAACAGTTCTATATAAGTTGACAAATTCTATAAGAGACAATCATAATGAAAAAGAAAATGAAATATCAAGACAGGAAATATAAACAGGATATATAAATTGGATATCATGTTATGGTATAAATACAAGAATGTAGAATAGAACAGAGATATATGATGTAATAAAGTAAATGTAAAAGGTGCCATGAATTATTAGTACGTTATGTGATCGACTTAGGTCCAGACCAGGTTGTTCCATCTGACCGGCTATGAACAGGTGTACAAAAGAGCAAGATCAGGACGGCCACCATGGAAAGCTATGAACAAGTAAGGTCAGGCTTTATCGTCGTGAGACGAGGGTATAGCTATGAACAAGTAACAGGTACGAGTGTGAAGAACAAGTAGGGTTTTGATCACACAACCACTAATAACTCCCTATCCCCGAATAGTATAATGGATCCGGACATGACACGTCATGAACGGGACTCAAAAGCAGGGGGCCAGGCCACTCCCAAGTCAATGTCTATACAAGTACAGGTAACAAGTCGAGCAATGTACCTATATACCAAGTAATCCAGGAACAACATCTCATGACAGAATTCGACGTATACTAGTCCGTGAAATCATCGTATCAGGAATCAAGTAAGACACTACAACTGAATCGGATATAACAGATATCAAGACAATAAAAACTATCAGTGAATGTACTCACCTGTGGTCCTGAGCTGATACGGTGAACAGATGCTCAGAGTAATCACAGACCTAAAGATAAGATACCATGAGTCAAAACAGGATTTAGAAATAAAAGGAATGCTAATCAAGTTATGATATGCAAGTCTAAGTCAAAACTAGGTCAAACTAGGTCACATCAGGCTAAACTAGGTCATACTGAGCCAAACTAGGTCACACAGAGTCACACTAGAACAAACAAGGTCACAGGAAGTCAATCCAAGTCAAACTAGGTCAATCTGGGTCAAGGGTTGACTTACAGTTGACTTTTGGTCAACTCTGGTCAACTCTAGGTCAACCCTAGGTCAAACTAGTCAAATGTTGACTAACAGTTGACTTTCAGTCAACTGGTCAACTCTGATTTTGTTTTGGGTCAATTCTAGGTAAAGTGTTAACTCGTAGTTGACTTTGGTCAAAAAGTCAACTCTTGGTCAACGGGGGTCAAAACTAGACTAAACTACCCCTATCTAACCATTACCTACCAAGACAACCTATTTCTAATCTCATCTTAACAATCAAACCCCATCTTAGACTTTACCCCAAAATTCTACTTTTACCCTTTACAAGGTATTCCCAATACCTTGTCCCAATACAAAGGCAACCCCTCCTAATCGTGGTAGACTGACCTAGGCTTCTTAGGATAGCTAGACACTAACCTATCTAGACATTACCAACCAAGAAATCTTGGTATCTAACCCATCCAGTCCATCTTATCCCCATGTTGGTCACTCTCAACATACCTTAAGGTAAATCTTGGTATCTTGAGATACCAAGATACCAACACTACCTCTAATCCTAAACCACTACCACCACCACTCACAACCATCATCTATCTAACCTCCATCTAACTTAGAATGCTACTTCTAAAATAAATCTAAAAAACCAACTCAAACATCTACCACAAACCCATTAATGTATCATAACATGACATATAACATAACATGACCAACCTTATTTTCTACCACTAGAAACACTACCTCACTAACCATCTAACACACTAAAAACACTCTCTAACTTAGGAGTTTCATAGTAGAAAATGTGGTTGACAAGTGGGGGTAGGAATTTGGGGCTAAGGTGGGTCAAAAGGGGATGTTTTGGGGCCACAAAAACCCCCAAAAACCATCATGCACTGCATACAATATGCAGTCCCCAATGGGGACTGCTGCTACTGCTGAAAACTGGTTGTACAGTGCAGTCCAGTTCAGCCCCTCCCTTCTCCACACACATATACACATTCACACATACATACATACATACATACATACATACATACATATATATATAAAAAAAAAAAAAAATTATATATATATATATATATATATATATATATATATATATATATATATATATATATATATATATGTATGTATATATATATATATATATATATATGTATATATATATATATATATATATATATGTATATATATATATATATATATATAATATATATTTTATATATATATATAAAATATATATATATATATATATATATATATATATATATATATATATATATTATATATATATATATATATATATATATATATATATATATATATATATATATATATATATATATATATATATATATATATATATATATATATATATTTATATAAAATATATATTATATATATATATTTTATATAAAAATATATATATATATATATATAATATATATATATATATATATATATATATATATATATATATATATATATATATATATATATATATAAGAAAAAATATATATACATATATAATATATATATATATATATATATATATATATATATATATATATTAAAAAATATATATATATATATATATAACACACACAATATAATATATATATACATGAATATATATATAAGATACATGAATGAATAAGTAAGGACACTCAAGAACAACATTTCTAACATCAAAAATCTGAGATTAAACATTTAATAAATCATTCAAACATAAAAACAAACACAAAGTGTGTCCAAATTTGAGAGTTTTCCACATGGACACAAAGCACAATAAGGACACTCCTAGATGTCTCCAAATGGACACAAAATGGACACAAATGGAGACACAACCATGGGGGTGGATCCTATGGGTTCAAAACATTCCTAAATGCGTGAAACTTTGATTTAGAGGGTAGATTTTACCTTCCGGGAGGTAAAATCTCAAAGAACTCCTTCCGATATGGCACCGACACTAAGGGATCTCCAAATGGACACAAACCAATGCAAACTCCTCCCAAACTTGGCTAGCACCTCATCTTGCTTGAGTAGAGAAGAAATAAAGAAGATTGGGTGGAAGAATGCATTGATTTGGGGATAAAATCAATGGAGGTTCTTCTCAAATTTGGAGAAGAACTCAAGAGAGAGAAATTTGTGGCTAAGAACAAAAGGAGATGAGTCACCCCCTCCCTCTTGTGGCCGGCCATAAATGCTTGGTCATGGCATTTTGGCAAAGTCCAAAATGCCCCCTCTTGTCTCATTAGGTTCAACTTAAGTTAGGTTTTGGTTTGGGGCTAAAATAGACTAGTTTGAGTCTCTAATCAACCCAACCTAGTCATGAATATTTAGTCTAACCATACTAACTTAAATATTGTCATGTGGGCCATGTCTAACTAATGAATGGATCCCACTAGAGTCAAAGCTACCCCGGATCTCCGATACAAGTCGAATTGAGTTGAAATTCGAACCTAACTCAAATAACCCCAAAACAATATCATAAATAATAAAATAAATCCAAAAAATATTCTAAAATAAAAAATGACCAAAATATCCCTATTCTTGAAAACTGGAGGTGACAATATGCATTGAAATGATAAGTTTAGAGAGAGTTATACCTATTGGGAGTTGTTTTCCAATAAATAATCCAATAGACACGAATCCAACACGAAAATTCTTAGCAAAAGGACTCTCCTCCTTGCTCCTAGCTCCACACTCCTTGTAGACACCTTCTTCTTGAAGGATTGTAAGGAATGGTGGAGAAAATAGTGAGTTTGGAAAATAAATCAATGGTGGAGCTCTCTACTTGGGAAAAACTCCAAATTTGGGGAGAATGGAGGCTAGAGGTGAATGCATGAAATGGAGAGGAGTCCCTCATATGTCCGGCCATGTCTATTAGGTTAGGATGTAATTGAAATGTCTAATTAGTCCCTAATGGTTGCCCCTTTGGGTAATTAAATGCATGCAAGGATTTGGGATCATTTTGGACATAAACCTAACTTCTAGATGAACTAATTAGTCATGAAAGATTAGTCTAAATTTACTAGCCTAATGAGTTGGTTTTGTGGGCCATGCCTTGCTAATTCTTGGGTTTCGGCGAGTGTCTAAGCTAACTGGACCACTAACACAAGTCAAAACAGGACTAGTCTCTAACCGAACTAATTAATCCCCAAAATACAATATTCCTAAATATTCATAATATATAGCAATTTATAAAATGACAAATTTACCCTTATTTAGAAAACTGGTAGTGACATCAACTGAGATTCAAATAGGCTTAGTTTGATTTGGTTTGGTTTGGTTCAAATAAGTAAGATATTCACATTTACTTTTTGGTTTGGTTTGGCTTGATTTGGTTCTTAGTATATTTAGGGTTTAGTTTCGTTTTATAACTATAAGGTCTCTCAAAACAAAACAAAGAACTAAATGGTCTAAATCTCACGTGAAAAACCTTTTAATTAAAACAGAATCGACCAGTTCAATTGTGTACCGGTTTGACCGGTTCAGCGATTTGACCTGTTTACTGGTTAAACAACGATTCTGAAAAAAAATTTGCCGATTCTTATAAAACCTGATTCAAGTCAGATCGGAGCAATCTTTTGGTAAAATTCGGTCAGATCTGGTCCAACTGTCAGTATGGTCCGATTTTGACAACACTGCTCTCACCATGAGACAACGACAAGGCCTTACTTTTCTCCAATAACAATATACACCTCAACTAAGTTAGAGAGAGAAAAGAGATATGTGTGTCATACTTTTACCGGAGAAGAGTAAGACCCCAATATTGTCGTATGATGAGGCCCCTACTGAATAATTTCTCAAAATGAGATAGGGTTGAATAAAATGGGTTCCATGAAGTCCGACCTCGAACAAAATAAAATGCTTAGTAGACATGGATTAGTACCAATGACACATAAAACAAAATAAAATAGCACAAAAAAATAAAAATAAATAAAAGAGTTCATTTTTGCTCACCCACCAAAACTTGAGTGATGTTCTCCATTTCATTCAATGATTGTCACGTGTCAACCTAAAATTAATTTTATTTTTAATTTAATTTCACTCAACTCATAATAATAGAAAAGGTAGTTTTAGGTTAACACGTAGCAACCATTGAGTGGGATGCTAAATATTATCCAAGTTTTGACGGGCGAACAAAAATTGACTCAAAATAGAAATAAAAAATATTTATCGAATTAGAAATAAAAATAATTTTTTTAAATAAAGTAAATAAATAAATAATAAATACTGGACGTGAATGACGAGATCGACATAACAATGGAAGTTTGCCACACAAATAGAAAGAAAAAAAAGAAAATTTTGTTAGTGAACCCAGACTGAGGAATCCATATGTCAACTTTTGTTACCGCTCAAATAAAATAAAAAAGTGGGATAGAAAGACATAAATAAAATAATTTGTTAAAACTTTGAATAAATGAATTAATTATCACATTTAAAGAAGGCAGATGAATTTAAAAATATTTGGCATGCTAAAAAAAACATTTATATATTTTACTAAACATTTATTAGTATGATTTGTTGGTGTTTTGCCTTGGAGACTAGAAAACATAGTCCCACATTGCTCACACCAAATGGTGAGTATCTCTATATCAAGCTTTGCTTGTGTTGAGATGAGCAAATGGGGTGTGGTGATGCACATGGGTGCCATATGGGGGTATTTTTTTTAGTCGAAGAAGACTAACTCCATAAAGTAGCATTTATGCTTTTTGTCATGCTCATGGGATAATTTCCTATGGAGCTAAGCCCCGGGGCTTAGCGACTCGGGCTCAAGGGCATAATGAGGCACTTTGTTAGCTTCAGTTTTTTGTGGGATTAGAATTTGATTTAGTTAAAATTTTCCATGACTCGTTTCTACCTTTTCACAATCAGTATACGATCAGGATTAGAGTTATGGTTTTAGCCCAACTCTATAAATACTCTCTTCGTGCCTTATTTGACGACTTACTCAGAAATTAAGAGACGAAGAGAGTTATGGTTTTAGCCCAACTCTATAGGCTGAATCTTGCTTTGAGCAACGGTGATCTTCATCCCCCAGCAGAGTTGCATCTTCTTCTTCCTCCGTCTTCGAGACAGAGACTTCAGGATCTTCTTGAGAAAAAATTCTCGAAGTTCCTCATATACAGAGTGTGTGACCAAAATTCATTTTTGAGAATCACTCTGTCTACTCAAGTTCTTCCATCAAAGATCTATTTCGGAAACAACAATCTCAAAGCAAGATACAGATCTGATGGAGAACAACCATGCAAACCTTCTCGACACAAGTTTTAACAAACTTGAGAAGTTTAACGGGGAGCTTTACAATATCTGGAAGAGAAAGGTCAGCCTTAATCTTCAACTCGTGAGCATCGACTACGTGTTGACAGATCCCGAGCCATTGATTCCAGAAGGTAAAAATGCTCGAAGGGTTGCTGAAGCCACTGCTTTGCAGTCGAAGTAGAGAAGAGATAACAACCTCTGCAAGTTGCTTATCTTGAACTCTTTGGAGGACTCTCTGGTGGAGTCTTATAGCAAGACGGTCAATGCAAAGGACGTCTGGGAGTCTGTAGAGAATCTCTACAAGGCAGATGAAAACAGAAATAAGATCCACGTGACCGAAAAGGTCTAGAGGATGCTATTTGAGGACGACAAGACCTTGCCGCCTCCAGTTAAGGAGTTCGTCAAGTTACGTCAGAAACTGGCGGATGACGGCATGCCCTTGGTCGATGCCTTTGTCGTCGGGGGTATTATCGCCAAGCTCCCACTTGGGTGGAGCAACTTCATCACGGACATGTACCGTAAGAAAATAGAGGTGGACCTTGAGCGTCTTTTACACTAGATACATATTTAACATGAGTTTGGGGCCTAACTCAAAGTGGACACCTTGTCCAAGCAGATGGCCAAGGCCAACATGGTGCAAGGAGGAAACTCTAAAGGGAAGCAGAAGGCTCCCTACCATAAGAAGAAAGACGTTCACCATCTTTAGGTGAAGTTGTCTCAGTTCAAGCTCAAGTCCAAAGAACCAGAGACTTGTTTCAACTGTGGCAAGAAAGGCCACTGGAAGAGGGACTTCAAGGAAAAACCTAAACATAAAGTGCAATGTGAGGATAACTTTGTTGCTATGATTGCGCAGGTTAACTCAGCTAGTGTTGACTCAAACTGGTGGATAGACACTGGAGCATCATGCCATGTTTACTCAAAGAAAGAGTGGTTCACCACGTACAAACATGTTTCTGAGAAGGTTATGGTGGTGAACCAGACACAAGCTGAATTACTGGGGATCGAGACGGTGGTACTGCAACTGACTTCGGAGAAGTTGCTGATGCTTCAGAATGTGAAGCATGTACCTGTTATAGCCAAGAACCTGGTCTCGGGAAGTTTGCTCTGCAATGCATGCTTGAGGATGGATACCAACGCTGGTCAGGTCATTATGTCTTACGAAAAAAATCCTTCGGAAAGGCTTTTTGTACCAAGAGGGTGTTTAAACTTCAACTTGTAACTCCAATGGAGATTATAAATACAGTCTTTTCTTCTGGTTGTTCTCTCAAGTTGTGGCATAATAGATTATGACATGTTTATTGTAAAAGAATTAACAAGATGTCTAGTCTAGAACTTATCTCCAAATGTGTGGGTAAGGAGTTGGAGAAGTGTGAGGTCTGTGTGTAGACGAAGATCACTAGAAAGCCGTTCAAATGGGTAAATTGAAGTACAGATCATCCGGAGCTGGTTCACTCAGATATCTGTGACTTCAAACAGTTCTCCACAAAGGCCAGGATGAAGTAATTCATTACTTTCCTCGATGATTTCTCAAAATACACGTTCGTTTATCTGCTCAAGTCTAAAGAAAGCGTTTGAGAAATTTAAGGACTTCAAGGCTGAAGCCGAGCGTCAAACTGGATAACAACTCAAGAAACTCAGAAGTGATCAGGGAGTAGAGTATATATCTCATGAATTCGCATCGTTCTATAGAGAAAGTAGAATTGTCAATGAGATGAATGCTCCGTACCTACCTCAATCAAACGGTGTTGCAGAAAGGAAGAATAGAACGTTAACAGAGATGATGAACTCAATAATGTTGACTACGAGTCTTCCAAATTGCTTCTGGGGTAAAGCTGTGCTTATGGCTACTTCATTCTGAATAGAGTGTCGCATACAACTTCGGAAGTCACTCCTCATGAACTCTGATTCAAGGTCAGACCCAACTTTAATGCCATTTGAGTGTGGGAGTGTCTAGCATATGTGAAGCTTATGGATTTGAAGGTTTAGAAGCTGGGAACAAGGACTAGGAAGATTACATTACTGGGTTATGTCGATAAGAGTGATGCTCGAAGGTTCATTGATTTTGAATCAAATCATATCATTGAATCTCGCAATGCATAATTCTTTAAAGATAAATTTACAAGGCACAAAAATATTGTTCTCATGGATATTCCGGAGAATAGTGTGGGTGCACAGGAGGTTGAAGCTGCTAACAAAGATTTAGAAGATGTAGTCCAAGAATAAGTTTTTGTTACAGAAACAACGATTGGACCAGAACTCGCAGAATCTTTATCTAAGCGAGCGAAGAGGCAGAAGGACTTCGAAGAAGATTTCGTCACCTATCATGTAGAAGCAGATCCGCTTACCTATGATGAGATGATGAAGACCAGAGACGCTGTCTTCTAGAAGGAGGATATTAATGAGGAGTATGAATCGATAACCTCCAACAACACGTGGGTGTTGGTCGATCTACCTGAAGGAGCAAAACTAATCGGATGTAAATGGATCTTCAAGAAGAAGATAAAGGTCGATGGAACTGTTGACAAGTTCAAGGCTAGGTTTATAGCCAAGGGGTTTTCTCAGAAGCAGGGGGTCGATTATTTTGACACATATACTCCAGTAGCAAGGATGACGACCATCAGGATGTTGATTGCTTTGAGTGCAATTCACAAGTTGGTTATTCATCAGATAGATGTTAAAACTATTTTCCTGAATTATGAGTTCACTGAAGAGAATTACATGCAATAACCAGAAGGATTCGTCGTCAAGGGTCTCGAAGACAAAGTCTGTAAGTTGGTGAAATCTCTGTATGGTCTTAAGCAAGCTCCCAAGATGTGGCAGGAGAAGTTTGATAAAGTCATAAGATCAAACGGCTACATGGTCAGCGAGACGGACAAGTGTGTGTATACAAAGTTTGCTGACGGAAGAGGAGTTGTCGTTTGTATGTACATGGATAACATGATGATCTTGGGTACATATCTAGCAAGAGTCACTGAGACAAAGAAGTTTCTCTCATCTAAGTTCAGCATGAAGGACTTAGGGAAAGCTAATGTTATCCTAGGGATAAAGATCATCATGATGGAAGCTAGAGTATTCAAGCATCATCGAAGTTTGATGTATGCAACTACTGCCACAAGGCCTAACATAGCTTTTGTCGTGGAGTTGTTGAGTCAGTTCACGAGCAATCCAGGTGTGGAGCACTGGAAAGCTGTAAAGAGGGTAATAAGATACCTCAAGAGGACTCAAAAGTATAAACTGCACTATTGCGGAGATCCAAAAGTAGTGGAAGGTTTCAGTAATGCAAGATGGTGCTTAGAAGTAGAGAGTGAAAGGTCCATAGAAGGGTATGTTTTCTCCATGGGTGGAGCTTCTATATTGTAAAAATTGAAGAAACAGACTATGTTGTCACACTCGTCTATGGAATCTGAGTTCTATGCACTGACGACTGCAGCAAATGAAGAATAATGACTTCGGGAGCTCAAGTATGATCTTCCAATGGTTGGTACGCAGATACCGGCGGTACCGATATACTGCGAAAACCAAGCGATTGCAGTAATAACATCGAATGACCTCTTCAATGGCAAGAAGAGGACTGTACGTTTAAGGCACAGGTGTAGTGCCATGATCTTGTTGCAGAGCACGGATGGGGCTAGCGACCGAATGGCCGAGTCGGATGAGATTGGAGAAACTTTACTTGGGGGAACTTACCAGGATCGGAGGATAATGAGCTGAGATCATTTCCTCGTTATGGATTCGACTCTTTTGAAATGATGCCCAAAATGCAGTGACACGCATCTTGGGGGAAGAATTCTATATAGGAGTCGCCTGTCCCGAGACTGTAGTCCTGCTGGTTTTCGATGTCACTTTTGTTGCTGGTTTTGTGTGCATTTTCGTGATTGTTTTCGATGAATGTTTTTATGGATTTACTTTCACTGTCTTGCACAATCATATCAAATCAATAAGAGAAAGAGAAAGAAATATGTTGATCCGATATTGGTGCCAATGCAGGTACTAACGTAGTGAACCGAGATTGACTTTGCGTAGAAGACCTCTTTCTCTCGGCAATTCACCAACAAGTGAGTGGCTTTGATCCTTCGACGATCTTTGATCATCACACGTAATAAAGGATGAATTGTTATTGCGTTTGGTGCTTAATAAAATATGGCTAGTAAGAACCCAGAAAGATAATGAAAGATAAATTATCACATGGCTAGATTTATGTTGCAAATCAAAATGATGCCTTGTATGTTGCGATATGAATTATTGAACAGGTGATGCAAAGACCCAAGTATTGGGCGGTAAGTACATCAAACTTTGATTCGAAAGAATGGTAACACAAAATGAATAGTCCCTTGGTTGGATAAATGAGTATACGTGCCTATGGCTCAAGACAAGATGGCAAGATGACAAGATGAATGGGAACTGTGGCTTATGTACTTGAATTCTGTTATCGTGCATGTATGTTTCTTATTTAGTTAAGTTGTATTCACGTGCATGGTCATGGACAACTTGTGCATAAGCTATAGTTCCTCGAACGGTACTCAGAGTCTATGAAATCGTTTCGGCCTAGGAGGAACAATAGTGTTGAAGTAGTAGCACAGTGCTAATATAGTAGCACGGTCTTTCAAAAACCTTCCGATCGAGCTAGCTACCCACTGCTGAAGGGGAACCATTTGACCACGATATCCGAGATGACGTGTAGTCAGTGACCTTTATATAGACACGTGTTATAGCTAACAATGTCTTATGCAGGCAGAGTAAGTGTTATTCAATAAACATACATGGATGGCTATCGACCGTAGATAAAATCTACCAAATTAGTAAAAAATATGAATTGCTTATATTTCTCTCATTAATATGTGATGCTCGTGTTTCCTATCAAATATGAATTGTTAATGGACCCTAAGGCAAGATAGAAAGATCACAAATCAATAGTGTACATTCACATAATTTACTACTGTTGATTTATGGTGAGATTGGTCGGCCGCTCACCAGTACATATATGGTAATGTACTGACCCTCGTCTCCATAGGTGCCAGAAATCTAGTAGATAATCTTAGACGCTGAAGGCTTGATGTATGACTCTTTAAAAGCTTCACACTTCCTTAAAGTTTTCACTTGAAGAAGAAGACATTTTGCTGAAGGTGGTTATTGCCGCATTTTAATAAATAGATATGATGTATGGAACAAGTTGTATCTTATTTCAAATTTTTTGCAAGTTGTAACCCAAGTTTGGCATTTCACCTCGGCTGTTTAAGAGCCTTATGTTTTCAATGCAAAGTTATCAAGAGAGAGCTTATTTCAGATTATATTCATGTTCATCAATTTCTCTGTGAACTTGCTGCGAACTCTATTCATAATATCTCTTTTATAAAATGTACATGAGCACGCCTTGTATAAGTACAACTACAGACTTGTACGGCATCATGCCTTAGTGAGGACGAAAGATTCAGCGTGAATCAAAATGAGGACGAACGATTCCTCGAATCGGGGCGTGATAACAGGGCGATAAATGATCTTATTAAAAGAGGAGTCACTACCGTAGTTGATGTTCGGAGCCAGGAGAATCTGGCAAATTCGTTCACCAAAGATCTTAAGCGCCAGTTGATCAAGGACACA